>JAGDYQ010000011.1:4664232-4737406 GCA_021962125.1 Bulinus truncatus
GAACAAATAGAAGTACATCCCACTACTGCTAACAGACAGAACAAATAGAAGTAACTCATACCAGTGCTAACAGACAGAACAAATAGAAGTAACTCATACCAGTGCTAACAGACAGAACAAATAAAAGTAACACCTACCAGTGCTAACAGACAGAACAAATAGAAGTAACTCCTACAACTGCTAACAGACAGAACAAAAAGAAGTAACTCCTACCGCTTCTAACAGACAGAACAAATAGAAGTAACTCCTATCGCTGCTAACAGAAAGAACAAATAGAAGTAATTCCTACCACTGCTAACAGACAGAATAAATAGAAGTAACACCTACCACTGCTAACAGACAGAATAAATAGAAGTAACTCCTACCACTGCTAACAGACAGAACAAATAGAAGTAACTCCTACCACTGCTAACAGTCAGAACAAATAGAAGTAACTCCTACCAGTGCTAACAGACAGAACAAATAGAAGTAACTCATACCACTGCTAACAGACAGAACAAATAGAAGTAATTCCTACCACTGCTAACAGACAGAACAAAAAGAAGTAACTCCTACCACTGGTAAAAGACAGAAAGAAAAGAAGTAACTCCTACCACTGCTAACAGACAGAACAAATAGAAGTAACTCATACCAGTGCTAACAGACAGAACAAATAGAAGTAACTCCTACCACTGCTAACAGACAGAATAAATAGAAGTAACTCCTACCACTGCTAACAGACAGAACAAATAGAAGTAACTCCTACCACTGCTAACAGACAGAACAAATATAAGTAACTCATACCACTGCTAACAGATAGAACAAAGAGAAGTAACTCCTACCACTGCTAACAGACAGAACAAATAGAAGTAACTCCTACCACTGCTAACAGACAGAACAAATAGAAGTAACTCCTACCACTGCTAACAGACAGAACAAATGATAACTCATACCAGTGCTAATGAACAGAAAAAGAAGTAACTCCTACCACTGCTAAAAGACAGAACAAATAGAAGTAACTCCTACCACTGCTAACAGACAGAACAAATAGAAGTAACTCCTACCACTGCTGACAGACAGAACAAATAGAAGTAACTCCTACCACTGCTAACAGACAGAACAAATAGAAGTAACTCCTACCACTTCTAACAGACAGAACAAATAGAAGTAACTCCTACCCACGCACAAAAAGACAACACTGCTGCTAACAGAGAGAACAAATGATAACTCCTACCACTGCTAACAGACAGAACAAATAGAAGTAACTCCTGGCCAATTGTAAAAGACAGAAAGAAAAGACTCCTAAGAAGTAACTCCTACCACTGCTAACAGACAGAACAAATAGAAGTAACTCCTACCACTGCTAACAGACAGAAAAAAATAGAGTAACTCATACCAGTGCTAACAGACAGAACAAATAGAAGTAACACCTACCAGTGCTAACAGACAGAACAAATAGAAGTAACTCCTACAACTGCTAACAGACAGAACAAAAGAAGTACTCCTACCACTGCTGACAGATAGAACAAATAAAGTAACTCCTACCGCTGCTAACAGAAAGAACAAATGAAGTAATTCCTACCAATGTAACAGACAGAATAAATAGAAGTAACACCTACCACTGCTAACAGACAGAATAAATAGAAGTACTCCTACCACTGCTAACAGACAGAACAAATAAAGTAACTCCTACCACTGCTAACAGTCAGAACAAATAGAAGTAACTCCTACCAGTGCTAACAGACAGAACAAATAGAAGTAACTCCTACCACTGCTAACAGACAGAACAAATAGAAGTAACTCCTACCACTGCTAACAGACAGAACAAATAGAAGTAACTCCTACCACTGCTAACAGACAGAACAAAAAGAAGTAACTCCTACCACTGCTAACAGACAGAACAAATAGAAGTAACTCCTACCACTGCTAACAGACAGAACAAATAGAAGTAACTCTTACCACTGCTACCAGACAGAACAAATAGAAGTAACTCCTACCACTGCTAACAGACAGAACAAATAGAAGTAACTCCTACCACTGCTAACAGAGAGAACAAATAGAAGTAACTCCTACCACTGCTAACAGACAGAACAAATAGAAGTAACTCCTACCACTGCTAACAGACAGAACAAAGAGAAGTAACTCCTACCACTGCTAACAGACAGAACAAAAGAAGTAACTCCTACCACTGCTAACAGACAGAACAAATAGAAGTAACTCCTACCACTGCTAACAGACAGAACAAATAGAAGTAACTCCTACCACTGCTAACAGACAGAACAAATAGAAGTAACTCCTACCAGTGCTAACAGACAGAACAAATAGAAGTAACTCCTACCAACTGCTAACAGACAGAACAAATAGAAGTAACTCCTACCACTGCTAACAGACAGAACAAATAGAAGTAACTCCTACCACTGCTAACAGACAGAACAAATAGAAGTAACTCCTACCACTCGGCTAAAAGACAGAACAAAAAGAAGTAACTCCTACCACTGCTAACAGACAGAACAAATAGAAGTAACTCCTACCACTGCTAACAGACAGAACAAATAGAAGTAACTCAGATAGAAGACTACCACTGCTAACAGACAGAACAAATAGAAGTAACTACTACCACTGCTAACAGACAGAACAAATAGAAGTAACTCCTACCACTGCTAACAGACAGAACAAATAGAAGTAACTCCTACCACTGCTAAAAGACAGAACAAATAGAAGTAACTCCTACCACTGCTAACAGACAGAACAAACAGAAGTAACTCCTACCACTGCTAACAGACAGAACAAATAGAAGTAACTCCTACCACTGCTAACAGACAGAACAAATAGAAGTAACTCCTACCACTGCTAACAGACAGAACAAATAGAAGTAACTCCTACCACTGCTAACAGACAGAACAAAGAGAAGTAACTCTACCACTGCTAACAGACAGAACAAAAGTAACTCCTACCACTACTAACTGACAGAACAAAGAGAAGTAACTCCTACCACTGCTAACAGACAGAACAAATAGAAGTAACTCCTACCACTGCTAACAGACAGAACAAATAGAAGTAACTCCTGCCACTGGTAAAAGACAGAAAGAAAAGAAGTAACTCCTACCACTGCTAACTGACAGAACAAATAGAAGTAACTCCTACCACTGCTAACAGACAGAACAAATAGAAGTAACTCCTACCAGTGCTAACAGACAGAACAAATAGAAGTAACTCCTACCACTGCTAACAGACAGAACAAATAGAAGTAACTCCTACCACTGCTAACAGACAGAACAAATAGAAGTAACTCCTACCACTGCTAACAGACAGAACAAATAGAAGTAACTCCTACCACTGCTAACAGACAGAACAAATAGAAGTAACTCCTACCACTGCTAACAGACAGAACAAATAGAAGTAACTCCTACCACTGCTAACAGACAGAACAAATAGAAGTAACTCCTACCAGTGCTAACAGACAGAACAAATAGAAGTAACTCATACCAGTGCTAACAGACAGAACAAATAGAAGTAACACCTACCAGTGCTAACAGACAGAACAAATAGAAGTAACTCCTACAACTGCTAACAGACAGAACAAAAAGAAGTAACTCCTACCGCTGCTAACAGACAGAACAAATAGAAGTAACTCCTACCGCTGCTAACAGAAAGAACAAATAGAAGTAATTCCTACCACTGCTAACAGACAGAATAAATAGAAGTAACACCTACCACTGCTAACAGACAGAATAAATAGAAGTAACTCCTACCACTGCTAACAGACAGAACAAATAGAAGTAACTCCTACCACTGCTAACAGTCAGAACAAATAGAAGTAACTCCTACCAGTGCTAACAGACAGAACAAATAGAAGTAACTCATACCACTGCTAACAGACAGAACAAATAGAAGTAACTCCTACCACTGGTAAAAGACAGAAAGAAAAGAAGTAACTCCTACCACTGCTAACAGACAGAACAAATAGAAGTAACTCATACCAGTGCTAACAGACAGAACAAATAGAAGTAACTCCTACCACTGCTAACAGACAGAATAAATAGAAGTAACTCCTACCACTGCTAACAGACAGAACAAATAGAAGTAACTCCTACCACTGCTAACAGACCGAACAAATAGAAGTAACTCATACCACTGCTAACAGATAGAACAAATAGAAGTAACTCATACCACTGCTAACAGACAGAACAAATAGAAGTAACTCCTACCACTGCTAACAGACAGAACAAAGAGAAGTAACTCCTACCACTGCTAACAGACAGAAAAAAAAGAAGTAACTCCTACCACTGCTAAAAGACAGAACAAATAGAAGTAACTCCTACCACTGCTAACAGACAGAACAAACAGAAGTAACTCCTACCACTGCTAACAGACAGAACAAATAGAAGTAACTCCTACCACTGCTAACAGACAGAACAAATAGAAGTAACTCCTACCACTGCTAACAGACAGAACAAATAGAAGTAACTCCTACCACTGCTAACAGACAGAACAAAGAGAAGTAACTTCTACCACTGCTAACAGACAGAACAAAAGAAGTAACTCCTACCACTACTAACTGACAGAACAAAGAGAAGTAACTCCTACCACTACTAACAGACAGAACAAATAGAAGTAACTCCTACCATTGCTAACAGACAGAACAAATAGAAGTAACTCATACCACTTCTAACAGATAGAACAAAGAGAAGTAACTCCTACCACTGCTAACAGACAGAACAAATAGAAGTAACTCCTACCACTGCTAACAGACAGAACAAATAGAAGTAACTCCTACCAGTGCTAACAGACAGAACAAATAGAAGTACATCCTACCACTGCTAACAGACAGAACAAATAGAAGTAACTCCTACCACTGCTAACAGACAGAACAAATAGAAGTAACTCCTACCACTGCTAACAGACAGAACAAATAGAAGTAACTCCTACCACTGCTAACAGACAGAACAAATAGAAGTAACTCCTACCACTGCTAACAGACAGAACAAATAGAAGTAACTCCTACCACTGCTAACAGACAGAACAAATAGAAGTAACTCCTACCACTGCTAACAGACAGAACAAAAGAAGTAACTCATACCAGTGCTAACAGACAGAACAAATAGAAGTAACTCCTACCACTGCTAACAGACAGAACAAATAGAAGTAACTCCTACCACTGCTAACAGACAGAACAAATAGAAGTAACTCCTACCACTGCTAACAGACAGAACAAATAGAAGTAACTCCTACCAGTGCTAACAGACAGAACAAATAGAAGTAACTCCTACCACTGCTAACAGACAGAACAAATAGAAGTAACTCCTACCACTGCTAACAGACAGAACAAATAGAAGTAACTCCTACCACTGCTAACAGACAGAACAAATAGAAGTAACTCCTACCACTGCTAACAGACAGAACAAATAGAAGTAACTCCTACCACTGCTAACAGACAGAACAAATAGAAGTAACTCCTACCACTGCTAACAGACAGAACAAATAGAAGTAACTCCTACCACTGCTAACAGACAGAACAAATAGAAGTAACTACTACCACTGCTAACAGACAGAACAAATAGAAGTAACTCCTACCACTGCTAACAGACAGAACAAATAGAAGTAACTCCTGCCACTGGTAAAAGACAGAAAGAAAAGAAGTAACTCCTACCACTGCTAACTGACAGAACAAATAGAAGTAACTCCTACCACTGCTAACAGACAGAACAAATAGAAGTAACTCCTACCACTGCTAACAGACAGAACAAATAGAAGTAACTCCTACCACTGCTAACAGACAGAACAAATAGAAGTAACTCCTACCACTGCTAACAGACAGAACAAATAGAAGTAACTCCTACCACTGCTAACAGACAGAACAAAGAGAAGTAACTCCTACCACTGCTAACAGACAGAATAAATAGAAGTAACTCCTACCACTGCTAACAGACAGAACAAATAGAAGTAACTCCTACCACTGCTAACAGACAGAACAAATAGAAGTAACTAACCTACCACTGCTAACAGACAGAACAAATAGAAGTAACTCCTACCACTGCTAACAGACAGAACAAACAGAAGTAACTCCTACCACTGCTAACAGACAGAACAAATAGAAGTAACTCCTACCACTGCTAACAGACAGAACAAATAGAAGTAACTCCTACCACTGCTAACAGACAGAACAAATAGAAGTAACTCCTACCACTGCTAACAGACAGAACAAAGAGAAGTAACTTCTACCACTGCTAACAGACAGAACAAAAGAAGTAACTCCTACCACTACTAACTGACAGAACAAAGAGAAGTAACTCCTACCACTACTAACAGACAGAACAAATAGAAGTAACTCCTACCATTGCTAACAGACAGAACAAATAGAAGTAACTCATACCACTTCTAACAGATAGAACAAAGAGAAGTAACTCCTACCACTGCTAACAGACAGAACAAATAGAAGTAACTCCTACCACTGCTAACAGACAGAACAAATAGAAGTAACTCCTACCAGTGCTAACAGACAGAACAAATAGAAGTAACTCCTACCACTGCTAACAGACAGAACAAATAGAAGTAACTCCTACCACTGCTAACAGACAGAACAAATAGAAGTAACTCCTACCACTGCTAACAGACAGAACAAATAGAAGTAACTCCTACCACTGCTAACAGAGAGAACACATAGAAGTAACTCCTACCACTGCTAAAAGACAGAAAAAATAGAAGTAACTACTACCACTGCTAACAGACAGAACAAATAGAAGTAACTCATACCAGTGCTAACAGTCAGAACAAATAGAAGTAACTCATACCAGGGCTAACAGACAGAACAAATAGAAGTAACACCTACCAGTGCTAACATACAGAACAAATAGAATTAACTCCTACAACTGCTAACAGACAGAACAAAAAGAAGTAACTCCTACCGCTGCTAACAGACAGAACAAATAGAAGTAACTCCTACCGCTGCTAACAGAAAGAACAAATAGAAGTAATTCCTACCACTGCTAACAGACAGAATAAATAGAAGTAACACCTACCACTGCTAACAGACAGAATAAATAGAAGTAACTCATACCACTGCTAACAGACAGAACAAAGAGAAGTAACTTCTACCACTGCTAACAGTCAGAACAAATAGAAGTAACTCCTACCAGTGCTAACAGACAGAACAAATAGAAGTAACTCATACCACTGCTAACAGACAGAACAAAAAGAAGTAACTCCTACCACTGGTAAAAGACAGAAAGAAAAGAAGTAACTCCTACCAATGCTAACAGACAGAAAAAATAGAAGTAACTCATACCAGTGCTAACAGACAGAACAAATAGAAGTAACTCCTACCACTGCTAACAGACAGAATAAATAGAAGTAACTCCTACCACTGCTAACAGACAGAACAAATAGAATTAACTCCTACCACTGCTAACAGACAGAACAAATAGAAGTAACTCATACCACTGCTAACAGATAGAACAAAGAGAAGTAACTCCTACCACTGCTAACAGACAGAACAAATAGAAGTAACTCCTACCACTGCTAACAGACAGAACAAAGAGAAGTAACTCCTACCACTGCTAACAGACAGAAAAAAAAGAAGTAACTCCTACCACTGCTAAAAGACAGAACAAATAGAAGTAACTCCTACCACTGCTAACAGACAGAACAAACAGAAGTAACTCCTACCACTGCTAACAGACAGAACAAATAGAAGTAACTCCTACCACTGCTAACAGACAGAACAAATAGAAGTAACTCCTACCACTGCTAACAGACAGAACAAATAGAAGTAACTCCTACCACTGCTAACAGACAGAACAAAGAGAAGTAACTTCTACCACTGCTAACAGACAGAACAAAAGAAGTAACTCCTACCACTACTAACTGACCGAACAAAGAGAAGTAACTCCTACCACTACTAACAGACAGAACAAATAGAAGTAACTCCTACCATTGCTAACAGACAGAACAAATAGAAGTAACTCATACCACTTCTAACAGATAGAACAAAGAGAAGTAACTCCTACCACTGCTAACAGACAGAACAAATAGAAGTAACTCCTACCACTGCTAACAGACAGAACAAATAGAAGTAACTCCTACCAGTGCTAACAGACAGAACAAATAGAAGTACATCCTACCACTGCTAACAGACAGAACAAAGAGAAGTAACTCCTACCACTGCTAACAGACAGAACAAATAGAAGTACCTCCTACCGCTGCTAACAGAAAGAACAAATAGAAGTAATTCCTACCACTGCTAACAGACAGAATAAATAGAAGTAACTCCTACCACTGCTAACAGACAGAAAAAATAGAAGTAACTCCTACCACTGCTAACAGACAGAACAAATAGAAGTAACTCCTACCACTGCTAACAGTCAGAACAAATAGAAGTAACTCCTACCAGTGCTAACAGACAGAACAAATAGAAGTACATCCTACCACTGCTAACAGACAGAACAAATAGAAGTAACTCCTACCACTGCTAACAGACAGAACAAATAGAAGTAACTCCTACCACTGGTAAAAGACAGAAAGAAAAGAAGTAACTCCTACCACTGCTAACAGACAGAACAAATAGAAGTAACTCCTACCACTGCTAACTGACAGAACAAATAGTAGTAACTCCTACCAGTGCTAACAGACAGAACAAATAGAAGTACATCCTACCACTGCTAACAGACAGAACAAATAGAAGTAACTCCTACCACTGCTAACAGACAGAACAAATAGAAGTAACTCCTACCACTGCTAACTGACAGAACAAATAGAAGTAACTCCTACCACTGCTAACAGAGAGAACAAATAGAAGTAACTCCTACCACTGCTAACAGACAGAACAAATAGAAGTAACTCCTACCACTGCTAACAGACAGAACAAATAGAAGTAACTCCTACCACTGCTAACAGACAGAACAAAGAGAAGTAACTCCTACCACTGCTAACAGACAGAAAAAAAAGAAGTAACTCCTACCACTGCTAAAAGACAGAACAAATAGAAGTAACTCCTACCACTGCTAACAGACAGAACAAACAGAAGTAACTCCTACCACTGCTAACAGACAGAACAAATAGAAGTAACTCCTACCACTGCTAACAGACAGAACAAATAGAAGTAACTCCTACCACTGCTAACAGACAGAACAAATAGAAGTAACTCCTACCACTGCTAACAGACAGAACAAAGAGAAGTAACTTCTACCACTGCTAACAGACAGAACAAAAGAAGTAACTCCTACCACTACTAACTGACAGAACAAAGAGAAGTAACTCCTACCACTACTAACAGACAGAACAAATAGAAGTAACTCCTACCATTGCTAACAGACAGAACAAATAGAAGTAACTCATACCACTTCTAACAGATAGAACAAAGAGAAGTAACTCCTACCACTGCTAACAGACAGAACAAATAGAAGTAACTCCTACCACTGCTAACAGACAGAACAAATAGAAGTAACTCCTACCAGTGCTAACAGACAGAACAAATAGAAGTACATCCTACCACTGCTAACAGACAGAACAAATAGAAGTAACTCCTACCACTGCTAACAGACAGAACAAACCGAAGTAACTCCTACCACTGCTAACAGACAGAACAAATAGAAGTAACTCCTACCACTGCTAACAGACAGAACAAATAGAAGTAACTCCTACCACTGCTAACAGACAGAACAAATAGAAGTAACTCCTACCACTGCTAACAGACAGAACAAAGAGAAGTAACTTCTACCACTGCTAACAGACAGAACAAAAGAAGTAACTCCTACCACTACTAACTGACAGAACAAAGAGAAGTAACTCCTACCAGTGCTAACAGACAGAACAAATAGAAGTACATCCTACCACTGCTAACAGACAGAACAAATAGAAGTAACTCATACCAGTGCTAACAGACAGAACAAATAGAAGTAACTCATACCAGTGCTAACAGACAGAACAAATAGAAGTAACACCTACCAGTGCTAACAGACAGAACAAATAGAAGTAACTCCTACAACTGCTAACAGACAGAACAAAAAGAAGTAACTCCTACCGCTTCTAACAGACAGAACAAATAGAAGTAACTCCTACCGCTGCTAACAGAAAGAACAAATAGAAGTAATTCCTACCACTGCTAACAGACAGAATAAATAGAAGTAACACCTACCACTGCTAACAGACAGAATAAATAGAAGTAACTCCTACCACTGCTAACAGACAGAACAAATAGAAGTAACTCCTACCACTGCTAACAGTCAGAACAAATAGAAGTAACTCCTACCAGTGCTAACAGACAGAACAAATAGAAGTAACTCATACCACTGCTAACAGACAGAACAAATAGAAGTAACTCCTACCACTGCTAACAGACAGAACAAATAGAAGTAACTCCTGCCACTGGTAAAAGACAGAAAGAAAAGAAGTAACTCCTACCACTGCTAACAGACAGAACAAATAGAAGTAACTCCTACCACTGCTAACAGACAGAACAAATAGAAGTAACTCCTACCACTGCTAACAGACAGAATAAATAGAAGTAACTCCTACCACTGCTAACAGACAGAACAAATAGAAGTAACTCCTACCACTGCTAACAGACAGAACAAATAGAAGTAACTCATACCACTGCTAACAGATAGAACAAAGAGAAGTAACTCCTACCACTGCTAACAGACAGAACAAATAGAAGTAACTCCTACCACTGCTAACAGACAGAACAAAGAGAAGTAACTCCTACCACTGCTAACAGACAGAAAAAAAAGAAGTAACTCCTACCACTGCTAACAGACAGAACAAATAGAAGTAACTCCTACCACTGCTAACAGACAGAACAAACAGAAGTAACTCCTACCACTGCTAACAGACAGAACAAATAGAAGTAACTCCTACCACTGCTAACAGACAGAACAAATAGAAGTAACTCCTACCACTGCTAACAGACAGAACAAATAGAAGTAACTCCTACCACTGCTAACAGACAGAACAAAGAGAAGTAACTTCTACCACTGCTAACAGACAGAACAAAAGAAGTAACTCCTACCACTGCTAACAGACAGAACAAATAGAAGTAACTCCTACCACTGCTAACAGACAGAACAAATAGAAGTAACTCCTACCACTGCTAACAGACAGAACAAATAGAAGTAACTCATACCACTGCTAACAGACAGAACAAATAGAAGTAACTCCTACCACTGCTAACAGACAGAACAAATAGAAGTAACTCCTACCACTGCTAACAGACAGAACAAATAGAAGTAACTCCTACCACTGCTAACAGACAGAACAAAGAGAAGTAACTCCTACCAGTGCTAACAGACAGAACAAATAGAAGTACCTCCTACCACTGCTAACAGACAGAACAAATAGAAGTAACTCCTACCACTGCTAACAGACAGAACAAATAGAAGTAACTCCTACCACTGCTAACAGACAGAATAAATAGAAGTAACTCCTACCACTGCTAACAGACAGAACAAATAGAAGTAACTCCTACCACTGCTAACAGTCAGAACAAATAGAAGTAACTCCTACCAGTGCTAACAGACAGAACAAATAGAAGTAACTCCTACCACTGCTAACAGACAGAACAAACAGAAGTAACTCCTACCACTGCTAACAGACAGAACAAATAGAAGTAACTCCTACCACTGCTAACAGACAGAAAAAATAGAAGTAACTCCTACCACTGCTAACAGACAGAACAAATAGAAGTAACTCCTACCACTGCTAACAGACAGAACAAATAGAAGTAACTCCTACCACTGCTAACAGACAGAACAAATAGAAGTAACTCCTACCACTGCTAACAGACAGAACAAATAGAAGTAACTCCTACCACTGCTAACAGACAGAACAAATAGAAGTAACTCCTACCACTGCTAACAGACAGAACAAATAGAAGTAACTCCTACCACTGCTAACAGACAGAACAAAAAGAAGTAACTCCTACCACTGCTAACAGACAGAACAAATAGAAGTAACTCCTACCACTGCTAACAGACAGAACAAATAGAAGTAACTCCTACCACTGCTAACAGACGGAACAAATAGAAGTAACTCCTACCACTGCTAACAGACAGAACAAATAGAAGTAACTCCTACCAGTGCTAACAGACAGAACAAATAGAAGTAACTCCTACCACTGCTAACAGACAGAACAAAGAGAAGTAACTCCTACCACTGGTAAAAGACAGAAAGAAAAGAAGTAACTCCTACCACTGCTAACAGACAGAACAAATAGAAGTAACTCATACCAGTGC
Organism: Bulinus truncatus; assembly: GCA_021962125.1. Classification (NCBI taxonomy): domain Eukaryota; kingdom Metazoa; phylum Mollusca; class Gastropoda; family Planorbidae; genus Bulinus; species Bulinus truncatus. Next base: position 4,676,439 of record JAGDYQ010000011.1, read on the forward strand.
TAACAGACAGAACAAATAGAAGTAACTCCTACCACTGCTAACAGACAGAATAAATAGAAGTAACTCCTACCACTGCTAACAGACAGAACAAATAGAAGTAACTCCTACCACTGCTAACAGACCGAACAAATAGAAGTAACTCATACCACTGCTAACAGATAGAACAAATAGAAGTAACTCATACCACTGCTAACAGACAGAACAAATAGAAGTAACTCCTACCACTGCTAACAGACAGAACAAAGAGAAGTAACTCCTACCACTGCTAACAGACAGAAAAAAAAGAAGTAACTCCTACCACTGCTAAAAGACAGAACAAATAGAAGTAACTCCTACCACTGCTAACAGACAGAACAAACAGAAGTAACTCCTACCACTGCTAACAGACAGAACAAATAGAAGTAACTCCTACCACTGCTAACAGACAGAACAAATAGAAGTAACTCCTACCACTGCTAACAGACAGAACAAATAGAAGTAACTCCTACCACTGCTAACAGACAGAACAAAGAGAAGTAACTTCTACCACTGCTAACAGACAGAACAAAAGAAGTAACTCCTACCACTACTAACTGACAGAACAAAGAGAAGTAACTCCTACCACTACTAACAGACAGAACAAATAGAAGTAACTCCTACCATTGCTAACAGACAGAACAAATAGAAGTAACTCATACCACTTCTAACAGATAGAACAAAGAGAAGTAACTCCTACCACTGCTAACAGACAGAACAAATAGAAGTAACTCCTACCACTGCTAACAGACAGAACAAATAGAAGTAACTCCTACCACTGCTAACAGACAGAACAAATAGAAGTAACTCCTACCACTGCTAACAGACAGAACAAATAGAAGTAACTCCTACCACTGCTAACAGACAGAACAAATAGAAGTAACTCCTACCACTGCTAACAGACAGAACAAATAGAAGTAACTCCTACCACTGCTAACAGACAGAACAAATAGAAGTAACTCCTACAACTGCTAACAGACAGAACAAATAGAAGTAACTCATACCAGTGCTAACAGACAGAACAAAGAGAAGTAACTCATACCAGTCCTAACAGACAGAACAAATAGAAGTAACACCTACCAGTGCTAACATACAGAACAAATAGAAGTAACTCCTACAACTGCTAACAGACAGAACAAAAAGAAGTAACTCCTACCGCTGCTAACAGACAGAACAAATAGAAGTAACTCCTACCGCTGCTAACAGACAGAACAAATAGAAGTAATTCCTACCACTGCTAACAGACAGAATAAATAGAAGTAACACCTACCACTGCTAACAGACAGAATAAATAGAAGTAACTCCTACCACTGCTAACAGACAGAACAAATAGAAGTAACTCCTACCACTGCTAACAGTCAGAACAAATAGAAGTAACTCCTACCAGTGCTAACAGACAGAACAAATAGAAGTAACTCATACCACTGCTAACAGACAGAACAAATAGAAGTAACTCCTACCACTGGTAAAAGACAGAAAGAAAAGAAGTAACTCCTACCACTGCTAACAGACAGAACAAATAGAAGTAACTCATACCAGTGCTAACAGACAGAACAAATAGAAGTAACTCCTACCACTGCTAACAGACAGAATAAATAGAAGTAACTCCTACCACTGCTAACAGACAGAACAAATAGAAGTAACTCCTACCACTGCTAACAGACAGAACAAATAGAAGTAACTCATACCACTGCTAACAGATAGAACAAATAGAAGTAACTCCTACCACTGCTAACAGACAGAACAAATAGAAGTAACTCCTACCACTGCTAACAGACAGAACAAAGAGAAGTAACTCCTACCACTGCTAACAGACAGAAAAAAAAGAAGTAACTCCTACCACTGCTAAAAGACAGAACAAATAGAAGTAACTCCTACCACTGCTAACAGACAGAACAAACAGAAGTAACTCCTACCACTGCTAACAGACAGAACAAATAGAAGTAACTCCTACCACTGCTAACAGACAGAACAAATAGAAGTAACTCCTACCACTGCTAACAGACAGAACAAATAGAAGTAACTCCTACCACTGCTAACAGACAGAACAAAGAGAAGTAACTTCTACCACTGCTAACAGACAGAACAAAAGAAGTAACTCCTACCACTACTAACTGACAGAACAAAGAGAAGTAACTCCTACCACTACTAACAGACAGAACAAATAGAAGTAACTCCTACCACTGCTAACTGACAGAACAAATAGAAGTAACTCCTACCACTGCTAACAGACAGAACAAATAGAAGTAACTCCTACCACTGCTAACAGACAGAACAAATAGAAGTAACTCCTACCACTGCTAACAGACAGAACAAATAGAAGTAACTCCTACCACTGCTAACAGACAGAACAAATAGAAGTAACTCATACCAGTGCTAACAGACAGAACAAATAGAAGTAACACCTACCAGTGCTAACAGACAGAACAAATAGAAGTAACTCCTACAACTGTTAACAGACAGAACAAGAAGAAGTAACTCCTACCGCTGCTAACAGACAGAACAAATAGAAGTAACTCCTACCACTGCTAACAGACCGAACAAATAGAAGTAACTCATACCACTGCTAACAGATAGAACAAAGAGAAGTAACTCCTACCACTGCTAACAGACAGAACAAATAGAAGTAACTCCTACCACTGCTAACAGACAGAACAAAGAGAAGTAACTCCTACCACTGCTAACAGACAGAACAAATAGAAGTAACTCCTACCACTGCTAACAGACAGAACAAATAGAAGTAACTCCTACCACTGCTAACAGACAGAACAAATAGAAGTAACTCCTACCACTGCTAACAGACAGAACAAATAGAAGTAACTCCTACCACTGCTAACAGACAGAACAAATAGAAGTAACTCCTACCACTGCTAACAGACAGAACAAATAGAAGTAACTCCTACCACTGCTAACAGACAGAACAAATAGAAGTAACTCCTACCACTGCTAACAGACAGAACAAATAGAAGTAACTCCTACCACTGCTAACAGACAGAACAAATAGAAGTAACTCCTACCACTGCTAACAGACAGAACAAAGAGAAGTAACTCCTACCACTGCTAACAGACAGAATAAATAGAAGTAACTCCTACCACTGCTAACAGACAGAACAAATAGAAGTAACTCCTACCACTGCTAACAGACAGAACAAATAGAAGTAACTCCTACCACTGCTAACAGACAGAACAAATAGAAGTAACTCCTACCAGTGCTAACAGACAGAACAAATAGAAGTAACTCATACCACTTCTAACAGACAGAACAAATAGAAGTAACTCCTACCACTGCTAACAGACAGAACAAATAGAAGTAACTCCTACCACTGCTAACAGACAGAACAAATAGAAGTAACTCCTACCAGTGCTAACAGACAGAACAAATAGAAGTAACTCCTACCACTGCTAACAGACAGAACAAATAGAAGTAACTACTACCACTGCTAACAGACAGAACAAATAGAAGTAACTCCTACCACTGCTAACAGACAGAACAAATAGAAGTAACTCCTACCACTGCTAACAGATAGAACAAAGAGAAGTAACTCCTACCACTGCTAACAGACAGAACAAATAGAAGTAACTCCTACCACTGCTAACAGACAGAACAAATAGAAGTAACTCCTACCAGTGCTAACAGACAGAACAAATAGAAGTAACTCATACCAGTGCTAACAGACAGAACAAATAGAAGTAACACCTACCAGTGCTAACAGACAGAACAAATAGAAGTAACTCCTACAACTGCTAACAGACAGAACAAAAAGAAGTAACTCCTACCGCTGCTAACAGACAGAACAAATAGAAGTAACTCCTACCGCTGCTAACAGAAAGAACAAATAGAAGTAATTCCTACCACTGCTAACAGACAGAATAAATAGAAGTAACACCTACCACTGCTAACAGACAGAATAAATAGAAGTAACTCCTACCACTGCTAACAGACAGAACAAATAGAAGTAACTCCTACCACTGCTAACAGTCAGAACAAATAGAAGTAACTCCTACCAGTGCTAACAGACAGAACAAATAGAAGTAACTCATACCACTGCTAACAGACAGAACAAATAGAAGTAACTCCTACCACTGGTAAAAGACAGAAAGAAAAGAAGTAACTCCTACCACTGCTAACAGACAGAACAAATAGAAGTAACTCATACCAGTGCTAACAGACAGAACAAATAGAAGTAACTCCTACCACTGCTAACAGACAGAATAAATAGAAGTAACTCCTACCACTGCTAACAGACAGAACAAATAGAAGTAACTCCTACCACTGCTAACAGACCGAACAAATAGAAGTAACTCATACCACTGCTAACAGATAGAACAAATAGAAGTAACTCATACCACTGCTAACAGACAGAACAAATAGAAGTAACTCCTACCACTGCTAACAGACAGAACAAAGAGAAGTAACTCCTACCACTGCTAACAGACAGAAAAAAAAGAAGTAACTCCTACCACTGCTAAAAGACAGAACAAATAGAAGTAACTCCTACCACTGCTAACAGACAGAACAAACAGAAGTAACTCCTACCACTGCTAACAGACAGAACAAATAGAAGTAACTCCTACCACTGCTAACAGACAGAACAAATAGAAGTAACTCCTACCACTGCTAACAGACAGAACAAATAGAAGTAACTCCTACCACTGCTAACAGACAGAACAAAGAGAAGTAACTTCTACCACTGCTAACAGACAGAACAAAAGAAGTAACTCCTACCACTACTAACTGACAGAACAAAGAGAAGTAACTCCTACCACTACTAACAGACAGAACAAATAGAAGTAACTCCTACCACTGCTAACAGACAGAACAAATAGAAGTAACTCCTACCACTGCTAACAGACAGAACAAATAGAAGTAACTCCTACCACTGCTAACAGACAGAACAAATAGAAGTAACTCCTACCACTGCTAACAGACAGAACAAATAGAAGTAACTCATACCAGTGCTAACAGACAGAACAAATAGAAGTAACTCATACCAGTGCTAACAGACAGAACAAATAGAAGTAACACCTACCAGTGCTAACAGACAGAACAAATAGAAGTAACTCCTACAACTGCTAACAGACAGAACAAAAAGAAGTAACTCCTACCGCTGCTAACAGACAGAACAAATAGAAGTAACTCCTACCGCTGCTAACAGAAAGAACAAATAGAAGTAATTCCTACCACTGCTAACAGACAGAATAAATAGAAGTAACACCTACCACTGCTAACAGACAGAATAAATAGAAGTAACTCCTACCACTGCTAACAGACAGAACAAATAGAAGTAACTCCTACCACTGCTAACAGACAGAACAAATAGAAGTAACTCCTACCAGTGCTAACAGACAGAACAAATAGAAGTAACTCATACCACTGCTAACAGACAGAACAAATAGAAGTAACTCCTACCACTGCTAACAGACAGAACAAAAAGAAGTAACTCCTACCACTGGTAAAAGACAGAAAGAAAAGAAGTAACTCCTACCACTGCTAACAGACAGAACAAATAGAAGTAACTCATACCAGTGCTAACAGACAGAACAAATAGAAGTAACTCCTACCACTGCTAACAGACAGAACAAATAGAAGTAACTCCTACCACTGCTAACAGACAGAACAAATAGAAGTAACTCCTACCACTGCTAACAGACAGAACAAATAGAAGTAACTCCTACCACTGCTAACAGATAGAACAAAGAGAAGTAACTCCTACCACTGCTAACAGACAGAACAAATAGAAGTAACTCCTACCACTGCTAACAGACAGAACAAAGAGAAGTAACTCCTACCACTGCTAACAGACAGAAAAAAAAGAAGTAACTCCTACCACTGCTAAAAGACAGAACAAATAGAAGTAACTCCTACCACTGCTAACAGACAGAACAAATAGAAGTAACTCCTACCACTGCTAACAGACAGAACAAATAGAAGTAACTCCTACCACTGCTAACAGACAGAACAAATAGAAGTAACTCCTACCACTGCTAACAGACAGAACAAAGAGAAGTAACTTCTACCACTGCTAACAGACAGAACAAAAGAAGTAACTCCTACCACTACTAACTGACAGAACAAAGAGAAGTAACTCCTACCACTACTAACAGACAGAACAAATAGAAGTAACTCCTACCATTGCTAACAGACAGAACAAATAGAAGTAACTCATACCACTTCTAACAGATAGAACAAAGAGAAGTAACTCCTACCACTGCTAACAGACAGAACAAATAGAAGTAACTCCTACCACTGCTAACAGACAGAACAAATAGAAGTAACTCCTACCAGTGCTAACAGACAGAACAAATAGAAGTACATCCTACCACTGCTAACAGACAGAACAAAGAGAAGTAACTCCTACCACTGCTAACAGACAGAACAAATAGAAGTACCTCCTACCGCTGCTAACAGAAAGAACAAATAGAAGTAATTCCTACCACTGCTAACAGACAGAATAAATAGAAGTAACTCCTACCACTGCTAACAGACAGAACAAATAGAAGTAACTCCTACCACTGCTAACAGTCAGAACAAATAGAAGTAACTCCTACCAGTGCTAACAGACAGAACAAATAGAAGTACATCCTACCACTGCTAACAGACAGAACAAATAGAAGTAACTCCTACCACTGCTAACAGACAGAACAAATAGAAGTAACTCCTACCACTGGTAAAAGACAGAAAGAAAAGAAGTAACTCCTACCACTGCTAACAGACAGAACAAATAGAAGTAACTCCTACCACTGCTAACTGACAGAACAAATAGTAGTAACTCCTACCACTGCTAACAGACAGAACAAATAGAAGTAACTCCTACCACTGCTAACAGACAGAACAAATAGAAGTAACTCCTACCACTGCTAACAGAGAGAACACATAGAAGTAACTCCTACCACTGCTAAAAGACAGAAAAAATAGAAGTAACTACTACCACTGCTAACAGACAGAACAAATAGAAGTAACTCCTACCACTGCTAACAGACAGAACAAATAGAAGTAACTCCTACCACTGCTAACAGACAGAACAAATAGAAGTAACTCCTACCACTGCTAACAGACAGAACAAATAGAAGTAACTCCTACCACTGCTAACAGACAGAACAAATAGAAGTAACTCCTACCAGTGCTAACAGACAGAACAAATAGAAGTAACTCCTACCACTGCTAAAAGACAGAACAAATAGAAGTAACTACTACCACTGCTAACAGACAGAACAAATAGAAGTAACTCCTACCACTGCTAACAGAAAGAACAAATAGAAGTAATTCCTACCACTGCTAACAGACAGAATAAATAGAAGTAACTCCTACCACTGCTAACAGACAGAACAAATAGAAGTAACTCCTACCACTGCTAACAGACAGAACAAAGAGAAGTAACTCCTACCACTGCTAACAGACAGAACAAAGAGAAGTAACTCCTACCACTGCTAACAGACAGAACAAATAGAAGTAACTCATACCACTGCTAACAGAAAGAACAAATAGAAGTAACTCCTACCACTGCTAACAGACAGAACAAATAGAAGTAACTCCTACCCCTGCTAACAGACAGAACAAATAGAAGTAACTCCTACCACTAGCGGGACGGTTTCATGGAGCCCTTCTTTTATCCCCACCATTGCCGATAGTGCAATGACCATTGTGTCAAGGTCCCCTTGCGAGGCCTATGCGGTTGTTGTCTACGAACATGACCACCTACTGAGTTCTGGTTAGAATTTGTATTCGTCTCAACCACGTGGTTTCACAGGACGCACACAACACGACAAGAAATGAGTACAAAACATAAATGTAAATACTACGAGTAGAGTTTATTTACATTAAAAATAAAGACAATCAATATGTCCTGAAAAGGACACGTAGCTTTCTCGGTTACTACCACACAAGATATGAATTAATTATATTAAAACGAATGGCCATTATATGGGGAGGGTAGTTCTAAAAAGAACTCAGAACTGAGCCGGTCGAGACCAGCCCAGACTGGTTTATCGCAGCCCCGGGATCACTCGAGTCGACTCTCCTCTCTGAGTGCCTGTCTCCAACTGACTAACCCCGTCTCCAGCTGACCGATAATTTAGCCACGCCACGCACATCCGATCTCGTGGCTTATGCGTGCCGAGACTTCACTGACCAATGGGCAGTTACGCCTTCACGCGTGGGGCGATAAAGGGACATACAGAGCGCCCAACCCTCTCCCGCTTGAATATAACAAGGGCATATATTACCTTCCCAGGTGACGCCAGTGTTAAGAGGGTTAATCACATGGCGCCAGACACTGACCACAGTGCGAACACCTGGGAAGACAAAGCCTTTAGACTATCCTCTTTTGTTACCTCCCCCTGAGTCAATGACGCAACACGAGGGGGGAGTAAGGAAACAGGGTAAGGCTTGGACTTGATTTCATCCCAATCTCACAGAATGTGACACATGGAGGCACCACGGGAGATATAGTGGGGACTTTAGCCAAGATATGAAAAATTCCCTTGATCATCACCGGCGATCAAACAAAGGAGACTTTGTAACAAGTGCTGGTTAAAGTGAAAGAATTAAACCAAAAACCACATCAATTATTCACATTGTAAAAAAGTATAAAATAAATAGTAAAGTATAAAAAAAAGAATTCTCTCCATTAGTGTGACCCATAAAAAATTGTTTATTCACAGTTTCCAATGTACATGTTATATTAGCCGAGGCGAAACAAAACAACCAAGTCCATTATGCTTACAACCAGTGATGTTAATCCTTGTCCTTGTCCTTAAGGACCATTTTTCAGTCCTTATCCTTGTCCTGGTCCTTGGCAGACAAGTCCTTATCCTTGTCCTTGCTCTTTCAGTCCTTATTAACATTACAAGGACCTGCTTTGTGGTTTTTAATAAAAAAAAAATTTTTGCTATGCTTAGGCTGGTGCTATATTTAAAATCAATGCCAATCTATGGCAATGCACTCTGCATGTATTTATAATATATTATCTATGGTGCTGCCATTTCTAGACTTCCTTTTCTTTTTGTTTCCGGTTTATTATTGGCGGCATATTTCTAATCTCATAAATATAAATTGATTTGCCTGATGAGGAAACTGATTCACTGACTGAAATTGGAAGCCGACTTGCATGCTTCAGTCATTCACTGCAGCTGGTTGTGCGAGGTGGCCTTGAGAAGACCACCAGCTGTAGATCAGCACTCTCAAAAATTTCGAAATTAGCCAATATTGTTCATCAAAGTGCATTATTTCGAACGGCTTTTGAGGACATTTTCAAGTGTGGAAACATGGTAAAGTTAATTCCAGCAACAAACGACACTCGTTGGAACAGTGTATATAGACAGCTGGAAGCAGTTGTCGACTTGGACCAGGCAAAATTGATGGATTTGCTGCGACAAACATCACATGAAAATCTTATAATGACAGCCAAGGAATATGGACAAATCCAAGAACTTGTTGATGTTCTAGCTCCATTTGCACAGGCGACAGATATTGCACAGGGAGAGAAAATGGTTACAATTAGTTGTGTGCCGTCGCCGCTTTCTTTCTCAGCAGCTGAATAAAGTTACGTACCACCATTCTGTCCTAAATGAACTTCTTTGCCAGTTGGATGAAAGGTTTTTCATGCTGTTCAAGCGTCTTGATATGACAAATCACTTGACTCGTCAACAAACTTCAAAGTCGTTGGCATTTGACAACAGCATTTTTATCTTAGCATCTGCAGCAGACCTCCAATATGCTTTTCACTGGCTTGCTGACCACCCAGGACCTCAAGATGTGAGAGACAACCTACGACATCGAATAACTGGTAAGTTGATGATTTTATTTTTTATGCTTGTTTGGCAGTTAATGTGCAATGCTGGAGTTGTAAATTTGTATCGTTGTTTATGGCGATTTTTTTTCAAAACGTTATTCATTCATTGCTCCTAATAACCACTTGGCCAGTGCTAGTCACTCATTTATTTTTAATTAAAGCAAAATGTTTACCTAATGCATATGTGTATAATTGTACATAGTTGTAAACGGTTTTTTTGTTTTTTACAGCAATGCTGCAGTCTGAGCTCACTGTTTGCCGACCAGCATCTTCTATTTCCACATCAGCCGAGTCGCACAAGCCAACTCCAGCTCCCTCGGAAAGTCAACCTTCTGCGAAAAAAGCCAGAGTCTCCCTCTTTTCACATTATAAAAACAAGTTGGAGACTACTGTAGAAGATGCAGCTGTTAAGAGTGAGAAACAGCTGCAGAATTACCTGGAAGTTATAAATTCATCATCATTTAATGCAGACGAGTGCAAACTGTCAGACATATATAAGAAACCGGAATTTTCATTGCTGCAGCCATTGCTGGCGAGACTGTTTTGCGCTCCTGCAAGTTCAGCTCCAGTGGAACGAGTCTTTTCACAAAGTGGATTGTTTTTACGACCACACAGAGCTCGTATGAGTGATTCACTATTGGAGGCACTTGTGTTCCTCAAGTGTAACGCTTGACATTGACTAACATTATGATTTTGTTGAATGCACTACATTACATGTATATACATGAAATTTAAATAAATTTTGTTGTTAAAGAAATATTGGATTTTATTGTTTTATGAAATCCTTGTTTTAGTCCTTGTATGCAAAGTCCTTGTCCATGTCCTGGTCCTTGATGCAAAGTCCTTGTCCTTGTCCTGGTCCTTGGCAGGCAAGTCCTTGTTTTTGTACTTTGTGTCCTTGTCCTGGTCCTGGTCCTTGCACTTTGTGTCCTTGTTAACATCACTGCTTACAATTAATCCAGTTGAAACGAGTCTACCTGTTATCGCTGGCTATGTTCTGAAAACGAACTCGTCGCATCAACAGACCTGGGGCTCTCAACTTCTTCTGTCCGTCCTAGCCGCTCTTTTCATCGGATCTCCTGTTCGATATGTTCTCTCTTTGTTCCTTGTTCGTCCCCCGAATCACAGCACAGTTCCTTTTATAGGTAGTCCCACCCACACCAAATCCATCGTTTTCCCGCCAAAATGGAGGGTGAAGGTCAATGAGTAGGAGTGTGAGTGTAGGTGGCAAATAACACTATTTCATCACTAGTGCTAAGTCGGGGGTGAAAGAACTAATTAACAATGTGTAGGCGTACAAAAGTCGTGATTGCATCATTCATTTCGGGGCAGGGGTGCGACCCCGGGGTGGGGGAGAGGTAAAGTAGAGTTACAACAATAAACATATGACGGAAAGCTCATAATGGCTTTAACATTTATTTTTAAACGGTGTAACAAAAATACATATGTAGTCTTTGTTGAATATATACTGTTTCCATAGCTATGTTAAATTACCTGGATTCCCTCCCTACCCTTCCTAAAATTAAAGAACGCAAAATGAAAAAATATAACACCCCCTCACTATTATAACGTTAAATAACAGACTTTAAACATGGCCGAGAATTGTTATAATTGAAATCAATATTCACTAATATATATAATGAGTTAAAAAAAAACCCGTCGCCTGATTTCAAATAATATCTAACTGTCTGTGGCTCTTTAATGATTTTTGTTTTACTATCGGTTCACATTTATTCCACACACCTTCCGCACAGCCGTAGCTAGATATGGTAATTATTTAGCTCCCCTTCTCCTAATTACAGTTCTGGAAAGTGTGAAACCCTTAACAATATTGAACATTATTACGCTTAACATTTCAAGTAGATCATTTTTTTTTCATATTATGACTTATCTCTATGTATTGATAGCTGTCTTCTCCAAGATATTTACTGGAACATCCAGTTGTTTGTTTCGCCTCGGCTAATATAACATGTACATTGTAAACTGTGAATAAACATTTTTTTATGGGTCATAACTGATGGAGAGAATTCTTTTTTTTTTATACTTGCCATGATTTCATTCCATTATTTTGGAAACTCTGAATGGCCACGTACTCTGACATATCTTGATGTAGATCATACACTGAAGTAACTGAAGTGTACAGTACATTTACTGCTATCGTTAACAATGCCCATTTCTAGTGCGTGAGTGTCACCTTTCAATGTTACATGCGCAACATATATTATTTATTTTTCATCGTTATAGACATGTTACAAATGGTTAAAATAGCCAGTTTATTTTTTCTTCCAATTTACTGCAGTACTATAAACAAAATTACAGTTCAGTGTGTAAGATTCCATTAGTACTGTATGTCAGCTTACATATCTAGCACTGTGATTTGTAGCCCAAAAAGTGTCGTTTTGATTGTGCAGAGAAGTGTAAAATATAAAACGAAAAATTAAATATTTAGTACCACTGAAAGGCCATTAGGGGTTTCTAATATTGATTATAAAATTGTTCCATGTAAACGAACTGGTCAGTTCGAACAGCTTAACGTGCTATTCTTAGATTGCTCATGTCTGGCTAAACATTGATTTAAAGATAAGTATTTCGGCGTCCCCTGTTCCACCTGCACCCTATGGGGCCACACAACCGACACAGGTGTTATTGTGACATTTATTCCTTCCCAATTGATCAGTTTACCTCCCGCCCTGAACGTGTTAACTGTAATATAAGGACTTTATAAAAATATTATGTCTGCATGCATTCGACTAATTATTTTGAAATGATTATATAATAGTTACCGTTACCCTACTCTCTCAATCCTGTTTACACAGGGATGTTTCAGAGAAGTTTGATATTAGTTAGAGTAACTCATTTTACCACATGATTATGAGTTGAACGATTCAATTAAAAATTGCTTTACTTCATCCATAGCATTGACCTTAAGAGAAGGTAAATCATTGTTTATAAGCTTGAAATATGAAAATAAGTGTTTTTTTTTTTGTAAAAATATATCACATTTAAATCGCTTAAACGAAATCTAGTTCTATGTATTCATCATTTGATCGAGCCGCACAAGTGGATTAAAAGGGCCACATGTTGCCCGCGGACTGCAAGTTCGACATAGCATTTTTAAATAAAAAAACTGAAAGCTTCTTTAATTAGATAGATCTGTTGTTGACTTTTTGTGTTTGTTTATTCACATTGATTTCTGTTTATGTCTAATATTTTTATTTTGATAAGCAGCAAATTTTTTTTCTCTCCTTAGGTTCTGTTCTGTCATTCCCATTGAATAACTGTGACATTGACAACAAAAATATTCTTTTTGTGATAGACTGTCGTCATGAGGTCAGAGAACAAATAGATTTCATCAATAGATCTGTGGAGTATCTTAGAGTGAACAGAAACTGGACTTCACTGAATGTTTCCTACATGATACACAAAGATGAAGATAACGAGCCAATTAGACTTGAGGAATTGATGGTTAACGTCTCAGAGAAAGCAAATAAAATATCAAATCAGTGCAAAGGCTATGAGTTTATGTATGATTTGCAGTACTTGATACGACAAAATACGGTACCAAAACTTTCCACTGTGACAATTAGTTTCGTTTTATTAAGAATCCAAGACGAAGAATACATCCACGAGATTACCTATGAGCTAGATAATGCTTTAGTAAACAATGTTTTTTTTATAATAAATTACAGTGAACATTTTTTTACCAAGTCAATTGACGAAAGTATCTCACGAAAGTACATTCATTACACCAAATCCTTTAAAAATATAAATATCCACAGTTTGTACCCCAAGATATGTGACTTAAAATGTACCAACACGGGTTTAAACTTTGAATCTGAGATTTTCCAAATGTCATTTTACAACGTGAAATTTACCAACATAAGTCACAAAGAAGCTGTTGACTATTGTGATAAAAACTTCAACAGTTATTTGATTTCTATAGAAACATACGAGGAATTAAATTATTTGATTTCCACTGTTCTGAAAATAAACATGTCCTCCTTGAATGACTTTAAATCATTCCATGTACATTTGGATCTTAATTTCAATAGATATAGGGAAACATATTTCTGGTCATCTGGAAATCCTTTTACTTTCTATCATGAGTTTCCTGACAATGGCACGGCACAATGTGTTTACTTTTATTATACAAAATCTACGCATGAAAATTTAAATACCAATGACAATAAAAATATTTGGAAATATCTGTATATGATGGATTGTGAACAAATTCTATACGAGACTTACCTTGTGTGTGAATGTCACCAGCTTATGCAGGTGGAAACTGATTTTCAATTTAAACCTGTTAACAAGCCTGACACTTTTGGTCTCGTTCACTTTGCACCTATTGACGAATTTCTTTCTGGCCATATGGAAAACTATGATCAACTTAAAAAGATAAATTGTCACTATTCTCAATAACTCTCATTATGATGAAAATTATTTTTTGTGTACAAAACCAAAACACTCTCCATCTATATACACCTATGTACGTTTGATGCTCAGAGAAGAGACAGTAGATCGGAGTTGTACACCCATTTGTCTACCATTTTATACAGTCAATAGTGAAAGTAGAATAAATCTTAGTATTTCAACGTCTGAACATTGTAATTATGTATTTGATTTACATTCTACAAGTGAAAAATGTTTTTCTAAAAAAGGTAAAATAAATCAAGATATATCAATGGTGTCATGTAACACAAACAAAGATGTTTCTCTCAAATGTCTTCACCTGCCTAAATACGGATGTACAGACAACACTCACCTTCAAAATTGTGAAACTTTTCAATGTCCTGAAGGTTTTATAAAATGTCCACGTTCATATTGTGTATCATTTTATTATGTTGCTATCAGTAATGAACGCCTATGTCCCTTGGGTCAAGAGAAAACCATATTTACACAAACTAAACTAATCTGTTCAGCGGCTATAACTTTAAAATTTACAAATATCTGCATCCATTCAAAATTACACGGATATGATATTAAAAAAATTATCAACAATAAAAAAAAGTCAGGTCTAAAGATGTGTAATGAAAGATGTCCAGCAGGCTACAGCTGTGTAGCTTATAAAGATAACGATAAATTGAAGTATTTTCTTAAAGAGAATATAACGGTGTACAACATTTCTAATTCTTTGCTTCCTTTTGATTTGAACTCATTTTTTTATCACCCCTACCTACACGTTGTACAGATCAGTATCAGTGAGTGTAAAATACAAAATGTAGATAAATCATTGGAACACTGGAATACTGAAGAAACTGTAATATTAGACCTTAGTAAAAATCAAATTACTGACAGCCACTACTTAAGTTCTTTGCAATCAATGACTAATTTATTGTTTTTAAATCTTTCAAATAATCGCTATTTAAGTCTAAACAAAGATTTTGTGTTTCCATACTCTTTGGAAGAAATTGATCTCTCATTTACGTCTGTCACGTCACTTCCTGAAAATTATTTCGAAAAAATAAACAGTTTAAGAAAACTGAGTCTTAGATACACTAAGATAACCAGATTTAAGAACATGGGGCTACCGGAGAATTTTAAACTAGACATTTTAAACATACAAGGATTGATGATGACTGAGATTCATGTGGATTTCTTCAAAGGACTTATAGTAGTGAAAAGTCTACTAACTAGTGATTTTAAATTGTGTTGTCAACAAATACTAGAGGATAATATACCGTCTACTAAATGTCATGCCCCTGATGACGCCATCACTTCATGTCAACACATAGTTGGTGATACATCAAAGAGAATCTTAGTTTGGATCGTTGGTTTGTTGACAATAGCAGGCAACGGCATTGTGTTAATTTACAGAATTGTGTTGAGCAGAGAGAAAATATTTCAAACAGCTTACGGTCTTTTTGTAACAGGTCTGGCCGTCTCGGATCTCCTTATGGGCGTCTACTTGATGATCATCGCCATTGTTGATGTAGTCTATGCTGATGTTTACGTTGTGTACGATGAAAGCTGGAGAAAAAGTTTTCTTTGTAACTTTTCTGGCTTTTTATCAACACTCTCCAGTGAAACATCATCATTTTTAATTGGACTGATTACTTTGGATCGTTTCATAAGTATCTCTTATCCATTTAGTGCACATGATACTTCTACAAGTCTTAAATGGAAAGGTTTCATTTCAACTTGGTTGATTGGTTTCGTTTTGGCTTTAATTCCTGCAGTTGTACCTGAATGGCAAAACTATTCTTCCAACGGCTTATGTCTCGCACTGCCTCTTAGTACTACAGGATCTGATAAACTTCCTGGTTGGGAATTTTCCATGATTGTATATGTCATTCTAAATTTTTTCATGTTTCTATTTATAGCTCTAGGTCAATTGCTCATATTTGTGAATTTGATTAAGAAGAGGAATTTACCTTCCATGAGTCATTGTTCAGATAGGAGAAACCAGGACATGAACATAGCCAAGAAACTTGCTTTTGTTGCTGTGTCAGACTTTCTTTGTTGGTTTCCCATCGGCATAATGGGAATACTGTCTCTGATTGGTCAAGAATTTGACAAAGTAACGTACGCATGGATGGCAGTGTTTGTACTGCCAGTTAACTCTGCATTGAATCCAATGATATATACCATCCCAATAATTATTGACAAGATCAAACTTAAAATTAATGTAACATAATATGTATAGAAATAATTTAATCGTGTATAATTAAAAATTATTTTGATATATTTCTAAACACGAAAAAAAATATATGTGTAGTATATAACGTCACATTTAAACAAACGTTTTTTTGTGATTAATATTTTTTTTATTTATACAAAAACACCAAGAATATCACATGCATACAGCATATGGGTCCATTACATGCATAAGTCACATGCGATCGTCACATACATAAGTCAAATGCGTCCATCCCATGCATAGGTCACATGCGTCATATCATGCATAAGTTACATACGTCCATCCAATGCATAAGTTACTTGTGTACATCTTATGCATAAGTCACATGCGTTTATCATATGCATAAGTCTTATGCGTCAATCACATGCACGCAGTCTATCGATTTTTCACATGCCTAAGTCACATGCATGTATTACATGCGTGCACCACATACACACATCACATGCATACATCACATGCTTATAGTACTTGCATCCATCACAAGCATACATCACATTCTTACATTACTTGCGTCCATCACATGCATACATTACATGCTTATAGTACTTGCATCCATCACATGCATACATCACATTCTTACATTACTTGCGTCCATCACATGCATACATTACATGCTTACATTACTAGCGTCCATCACATGCATATATCACATGCTCACATTACTTGCGTCCATCACTTGTGATCATCACATGCTTACATTACTTGCGTCCATCACATGCATTCATAACATGATTACATTACTTGTGTCCATCGCATGCATACATCACATGCATAAATTACTCGCGTCGATAAAATGCGTCAATCATATGCGTATATCACATGCGTACACCACATGCGTACGTAACATGCGTACATATGTCAATCATATGCGTATTTCACATGCGTACACCACATGAATACATCACATGTATTTATCACATGCGCCAACCACATATGTCAATCACATGCGTTTATCACATGTGTAACTCGCAGACATACATTTCATACGTCCATCACATCAAAGGTCACATGCGACCATCACATGCATAAGTCAGATGTGACCATGACATACGTCAATCACATGCATAAATCAAATGCGTCCATCACATTTATAAGTCACATGAGTCCATCCTATGTATATATTAAATGCGTCAATTACATGCATAAGTCACATGCGTCAATTACATGCGTCCATTAGGGTGATAACTATTTTCGTTATTTTTTGTAACGAAACTGAAACCCCTCACATTCGATGAACAATTGTATGTAGATGGCAGTAGCAACATTAATTTTTTTTTTAATTGAAAAAAGTTCCCCCACCTTTTAATTTTTATTTTTCACATATAGCGCAGTTTGACTATCGGTTTCAATTTCACACTGAATTTTTATATGACTTTCTAGACTGCTTTTAAGCACATTCCAATCAGTTGTTTCCATTCTTTTATAAACAAGGCATTTACAGATGGTTGTTAATTGCTTTTCTCTTTATTTTGATCCCAGCTATACCGTGCGAACTCACTCCAGCTTGGGGCGAGTTCACTATATATAACCTCGACTATCAAAAACTCAACATCAAGCCAGCTCTTATCAATCGCAACCTACACAAACACAATCAACTGTCTCACAGCCTATACAAACACATACAACTATCTCATAACCTACACAAACACATACAACTGTCTCATAACCTACACAAACACATACAACTGTCTCATAACCTACAACAAATACATACAACTGTCTCACAACATACACAAACACATACAACTGTCTCACAACCTACACAAACACATAGAGCTGTCTCACAACATGCACAAACACATACAACTGTCTCACAACATACACAAACACATACAACTTTCTCACAACATACACAAACACATAGAGCTGTCTCACAACATACACAAACACATACAACTGTCTCACAACATACACAAACACATACAACTGTCTCACAACATACACAAACACATACAACTGTCTCACTACCTACACAAACACATACAACTGTCTCACAACATACACAAACACATACAACTGTCTCACAACATACACAAACACATACAACTGTCTCACAACATACATAAACACATACAAATGTCTCAGAATCTTCGAATTATGAGACCTCTGCTTCTTCACCAGAGTCGTTAACCTATTCTTCCACGTCATCTTCTCCTGAATGCAAACCAAAATAACAAAAAGCAAGCACTACAACAGCGGGTTTGTTAGTACTGAAAAACAACATTTCTACACATAAAGCATATAACGTTCTTGCAACCATTGCTGAACAGGGTCATGATGTGCCGGTTCCAAGTCAGACGGGTGTCTGGAAACGAGTTATCTCTTAAGGAAGGAAAATGAAAACCAAAATTGTTCAAAAAACTTCAAAGCAAAATTTGTCTCCAGTTTGATGGTAAAAGAGTGCAAGGAGAAGAGTATCAAGCAGTTCTGCTGAAAATATGACACCAGAAATCAAACTCGGTATTTTTAAACGTGAGAGTGGTTCTGACGTGGCCATTCACAAGGAACTACATGAACTAATTGATGAATACGATGCTTGGGAAAATATTTGCATGATAATCTGCGACACGACCGCAGTAAATACTGGTCGTTTGTACTGAATTGTAAAGCTCATACAGGATGATGTCTTGAGCAATGGCTTTCAGAAGCCACAATATATTGACTGTCAGCACCATGTACTCGACCTCCTTCTGAAACATTTCATGAATTTTCTTATTCAAGAGCCAACGAGCAAACCAGAACTCAACTATTCCTTCATTGACACATTAACACAAAACTATGTCACTCTCGTTGCGACAGATGATGTTATCACAGGCGAGAACCCTGGATGGCAAGATGATTTCAAGTTCTTATATGAATTACGTCAGGCATATCGTCATTACAAAATCATTTCACGTTGGTCTCGCATCGTATGGAAGAAACTACCAAATTTACACCGGGCAAGATTGAACTCACGTGCAATATTTACTGTTATAACATTATTTCTAATACCAGAGTGGCTCAGCATCCTCTCTCCTGCCTGCGACTTCATCTCCTACGAATGGGCAAATGCTTGGTTCCATTCGCAACACTACAATTAAGCGTCCGTCAATGAACTGTTTACCTCACTCATCAAGATAAATTGCAAGAGGGCAATTAAGTGATTAAAGACCCATCGGTCAGTTGAGAAGTCATTAATTGACATTCCCAGATCTAACCAAATTGCTGGACGTGCTGTGAAACTGATGGAGGAACTTCATGCGAAATCGAGAAAATTTAATTTTTTTATTCTGAAATTCATAGGACAAAATATGTTTTGAACATTTCTTGTACATTCTGTACATATTACTAACTGTTCTGTATCTTATTTATTAATAAAAGTTGATTAGTTATTATTATTACACTTTTGAAAGAAGCTAAAAAAAATTCCTTTTTTTTTTTTGAAAAATATTTTTTCACTTTTTTCTTCCGAAAAATAGGGAGGTGGGGGAACTTTTTTTTTACAAAAATCAAAAATGCGATTGATATTCTTAAATAACACATAAAAGTTCCTCGATTGGAAGTGGTTTCATACAAAAAAAATTTTGTTATCACCCTAGCGTCCATCCTATGCATACATCAAATGTGTCAATTACATGCATAAGTCACATGCGTCTATCAAATGCATAAGTCACATGCGTCAATTACATGCATACGTCACATGCGTCCATCCCATGCATATATCAAATGCGTCAATTACATGCATACGTCACATGCGTCCATCGAATGCGTGCATCAAACGCATACATGACATGCACACATCACATGCTTACATTACTTGAGTCAATCACATGCGTTCATCACATGCTTACATTACTTGCGTCAATCATATGCATAAATCACATGCTTAAATTACTTGTGTCAATCACATGCATACATCAAATGCTTGCAATACTTGCATCAATCACATGCGTTCATCACATGCTTACATTACTTGCGTCAATCAATCCCATGCGTTCATCACATGCTTACATTACTTGCGTCAATAGCATGCATACATCACATGCTTACATTACTTGCGTCAATCAAATGCGTTCATCTTATGCTTACATTACTTGCGTCCAACACATGCTTAAATTACTTGCGTCCAACACATGCATCCATAAGAATTGTCCATCACATGCGTCCATCACATGCTTACATTACTTACGTCAATCACTTGCGTTTATCACATGCTTACATTTCTTGCGTCAATCACATACATACATAACATCCTTACAATACTTGCGTCCATCATATGTGTCCAACTGCCCGGGTTCATAATAGCAACTGTCAAAACAACGACTGTCACAACAGCGACTTCATGATTGCGAATGTTTTAAAACAACGACTGTCAAAACAGCGACCTAATGATAGCGACTGTATCAAAAGAGCGATTATCATGATAGCGACTATTTCACCAGACAACTGGCAACAGCTGAAAACACACAAACACACACATACAAAAAACCGTTGCAACTGTTCATTATAAAAATTCAAGGCTTAAGAAATTAAAAATTACATTTCTTTTATTCTAGATGAATTAAATGAATTAAATATAACATTCAATTTGAATTAGATAGGCTACATACAAAGTCACATGATTTAAAAAGCTGACTTACAACAGGATAGAAATAGATCAATAAGGAATTAAAAATAACATTAATTTGGATTAACTACATAATACATACATGATTTAAAAATAAAATTTAAAACAGAATAGAAAGAGATCAACATTAATCAAATTATGTCACGTTTGTTTCTAAATTGTGAGCAGGGGCTTGAAGGAATTGCAAAAGATCATACTGATCTCGATGTTGCTGTACAGCAGTGATTTGTGTGCTCATTGTCGCGTATTTTTTTTTATTCGCGTAGTCAGGTGTCTGCCTTGTAGCAGCCTGGTAAGAATTGTTCGTTGAAGGGTAAAACGAAAACACAGGAAGTACATCGTTTCGTATTAGAGCATGCACAGTGTACACTTGATAGAATAGTTTAGGTGATACTTTAAATGTACCATCACACATCCAGTGTTCGGAGTCTTGAAAGGTATGAAGAAACTGATCCGTGCTAAAATATGCATCCGATTAACATCTCCACGCCCACTGTCATAGAGCAGGAATCTACGCTGGTCTGTTGTTTGTCTCAGTTGATCGGGTATCAACAGTTCTCCAACAGTAGCAGGAGCAGGGGGTGGTTATCTATTGCTTTACGTTTTCGTCTGATGATCTGACGCAGATTTGTGGACGAACCAACAGAAGCTGCAACTTCTTCATTAACATCAGCGATTGCGTCCTGCACAATTAATTCGTGGTGGATCCCGTGTTGTAACTGCAGCTGTTTTTACTGTGTTTTCCACTCTCTGTACTGGCACTTCCGCAGGATTTGGTGGATGCATGTGGACGCCACTGCTCACTGGGGGCTGCTGTTGCTGACGATACTGAAGGCGTGTCGTTAGGCGACCTTTACAACCAGCTTTTGCAAACCTCCAGTTGATTGTATTTAATTTGGTTTTGTCTCTCCTGTACAAAAAAACTTTATGGCTTATCATGTCACTCTCTTTTCTTGATTTTATATACTCCATTGTAGGCTACGGTAAGTTTTTTTTCAAAACTAAAACCTATATCAACTATGTCGTCTCAATCCTTTCTCAACTCTATCTCTTAACTCTTCATCTCTTAACTAATATGTTCCAATCCAGCCTTATTTATACCTCTAACGTCCGCACCTCTATTTACTTACTTTACCGTCTACTTCCATATTCTGCTTTCTATTATATTTTCTCTAAGAAGCGTCACCTGATTGTCATTATTTAAAACCCTTTCCGCCGAGACATATTGCATATGTTATTCCCGGTAACTAGGTTTAATACACTCATACACTTATAGAGAGATCAATTGTTGATGATAATAATAGTGGTTGTTTAAGTCATCAGCCTTGGTTAGAAACATACAATGTGTCAGGACAGCAAAACTAGGGGATAGATTGAAGTTTGGGGTCATGTCTAGGGTCTTGCAGCCAACTGATTAGCTATTTAGATAAGGGACAATGAGGAAAGAGACGAACAAATTTATTATTTTAAACTGGCGGTCTAATTAAGCTGTTGTAAGAGTTGTACAGTTAAGTTGCCTTTAGGCTGAGTGACTGGTTGTGTTATTATTTACAACACTTGCCCGTTACATGACATATTATGTTAGAGAGAACATCCTGGAACATGTGCGCCTGGTTGGCGTCTGGGGTTGTCACATATTTGTTTGGTATGTGTGACAAAAAAACCAATCTCTTCTGGGGCTGAGAATCATGTTCAACCAACCCATTAGTGGCTGCTCATATCATGGTATATACATAGCAAGTGACTAGCTAGTGAAGTGAATTGTTGCATTAGTCTCAGAGACTGTTTACACTAACAAGGGACGTCCATGGAAGTGACAGACAATTATTTCACTAGCCTTAAGCACGCAGTGTTAATGAGTAAGAAACGCTTCACTCTAGTTAGTTGAATATCTAGGGTTGAATTAGTAAATAAAACAAGTTGTTGTACATACAAGATTTTCAGTAATAGAAGGCTTAGCCCCCCCCCCCCTCAACGAATCAATGTTTTTGTTCAGTCCAGAAGCAACACTTCTGAATTACTAAATTTCTTTACCAACTTGTTGTCAGTAATTACACAATCTTCTTGATAAAGAAAAGTGAAAAAGAGCAAGAAATTAGAGATTTTATTTTTATAAACTAAGAAAACTAAAGGATGAAACAATATAGACCTAATGACGTAGATGTTCACTGTGAAACTATAAGGTGATCCTTTATTATGTCTTTCAATTTGGATGCGTTGGAATCAATGGCAACAAAAGTTGGTACCTCTGTGTTCAAAACTGAATATTCAACAAACTCACTGTCTTATGAAGACAGTAGACTAAAGTCATACAGAAAGCGAAAGAACAATATATGTCTCTCCTACTTCAGTTAAATTGCTAAATAAAATGCATAATGTTAAACAAATTTGCATCAAATTTTAATGCAGCACATCTTGTAGACATATTAGTAAAGAGAATTATTCTTTCACATCAAACTGCGCATACTGAAATGCAAAGCTCGCTGTTCTCGTGTATATACTACACGTAACTATAATACTTTGAAACTAGAATGTCAGGTTAAATACATTTGAATATTTTTGATATCCCACTGCCTACACATTATTAATGTATGCCTTCAGATTATTAACGTATTGTTTACAGTTTTAATCTTTTTTTATGGAAGACACAAAACATGTTTCAAATTTAGTTTAGTAGCAGTTTGTTTATTGTTAAAAGTGTATGTGTGTGTTACACCTAGTTGTGTGTTACACCCAGTTGACAGGGACAGTAGAACAAAAATTCAGCCCCCACAATAAAGTCCCTATGACATGTTTTATAAATTTGTATATGTCAATGAGTTCATTTCATGTTATAGAATCTGCGTTCATCAGATATGTCCATCACATGTGTCCATCACATGCGTTCATTATATAAATACATTAAATGCGTCCATCACATTGTCAATAGTTATGCGTCAATCACATGCGTATATCACATGCGTCCATCACATGCGTATATCACATGCGTACATCACATGCGCTTATCACATGCGTACATCACAAGTATTTATCACATGCGTTAACCACATATGTCAATCACATGCGTTTATCACATGTGTAACTCGCAGGCATACATCACATACGTCCATCACATGCAATCATCACATGCGTAAATTACATGCGTCTATCACATCCATACATAAAATGCGTCCATGACATGTGTCATCACATGCTTACATCACAGGTGTATATCACATGCTTAACGTAAAAAAATATTCGTTAAAATATTTATTTAAAATAAATGAAAGTAACTTGTGTGTTTCTATTCTGTCTAAATGCTTGTTAATCAGACAAACTATTCCTGCTATTGATTTGTGTTTTTCTCACTCCATTTAACTTACATAAAAAGAAGTAGACTACATACTAATGCGAAATCAAATACTTCTTTAACTTATCTGACAATTGAAAGGGGAAGAATTCGTTGATATCATTAGTCTAGACAAACAATACTTTTTGATTGAAATGTCAACTTAATACACGTAAAAACGAATTAATTTATTTGATTTAAATGGTTACAATCAAACTTTTACATTAATATTTCTTTTTTAATAACTTTCATACACATTTTATTACCAATTTAAAAAGGTTAACCTTTTCTTTTTGTAATGTAAATATGAATGTCAAATATTTATACTTACATGTAGTATTCAACGTACAGAATGTACTGCTCTTTTATTACTTTCTATATTTAGAGTGAGGAGGATTAATGGGGATAAAAAGTATATACTACAATCGAGAAGAATTGATTTTAAGCTCACTATATAATCTTTTAACAGTTTCACTTTTTGTGTGAAAAAAAAACAAAAATTAAAATACCCCAGGTTGGCGGACCACATGTTGGACTAGACCGGTAGCTGGCTTGCCTTTTATGTCAGTACCCAGATGGAAGTTTGATTTCACTGGCTCTAAGTTTTTTGCAAAGTCCCATTAAGGATGAGATGAAATCTCCCAAATCCTGTTATCCACTAATGGGACGGTTTTAATGTTGCCCATCTCTCATCTCCACCATGACCAATAGTGCAATGGCCATGGATCGAACCAGGGATACTAACGTCAACAGTCGAGCGCTTTACCATCCGTCACCTAAAGAGACTAAGACTCAACTCCCACTTATCACTGAGACAAATCACAGAGAGTTGGGCGTCAGTGCTTCTATTTTTAGTAATTATATAATATAAAGATATATATATGAATTAGTGTTTACTTCTTAGTGCATTTTTATAAAATAATTTTTTATTTCCATTGTTTTTAATTATGTTAAATTCTTCCAGCATGTTACAACATCAGTTTATATTGATGATAAATATGTAGAAAGTATGCACTGGGTGAAGCAACTTGATTTTAAAATTATTCGTAACTATACCTGTTCTGCCAGTGGACTGATGGTATGATTTATTCCAGTAGTCGTATGAGATGATTTGTCCCAATGGACTGATGGTAGGATTTATTCCAGTAGTCGTATGAGATGATTTGTCCCGATGGACTGACGGTATGATTTATTCCAGTAGTCGTATGAGATGATTTGTCCCAATGGACTGATGGTACGATTTATTCCAGTAGTCGTATGAGATGATTTGTCCCAATGGACAGATGGTAGGATTTCTCCCAATGGACGCATAGGATGAATCAGGTGTAACAACTATGCACAATCTTAAAATAAAATAAAACGTACTAAAAGCCTGTCAAATATATCTTCTGTATACTTTATTTATCATTAGCCAAACATATCCTCACAACTAAAGAAAAAGAAAACTTTTAAAACATGACACAGCTTTATTTTATGACTTTTGTTGAAATTGATTTGGTTTCTAGTTCTTTTTTTTTTTACATGCATTGGTAAAAGTTGTATTGTTATATACGAAACAAAACAAATAAGAAGACAAAGATAAAATTAACAACAACGTCTGACAATCTGACTCCCAAGCACCATTCTACAGGTTTCCTTCCCCCCCCCTCCCCAGGGTCTAGCATAGATAGTAAAATGGAATTTGGCCTATATTTGTGACTGACGACTCCGTGTATAGCACTCACTTTCTACAAATGTAGATTCTGTATGATGTCTAGTAGACATAAAGTTTCAAACAATTATGAAAGTGATAGATGACATTGAGATACAAATATTGATACAAAGTAAAATCCACACATATATATGAATTTCTATCGTCAAACAATTATATAAGATCTGTCCATTTATTCTAAATTTGCATAATAACCACATTTTTTATGTATTCTTTTTTTTTTTTGTATTAATTTTTTTCTAAATTTTATATTTATTTGATTCATTAAAAACGTTGTTTTTATTTTAATCATTGTATATTTTGGGTCAGTTCTAGCTCATTTAATATACAAGGTAAATATAAATGTTCTACAAGCTCGACGATAATTGTATTATTTGTTCCATCAGTATTCAATATGTAAATGTTTAACGTTCATGATACATCTACACAAGGTCATCCTCCTAGACTGGAGTACATTGAACATTCCCATGATTTGATAGAATACTATTTTATTTGAATTACAGCAATGCTTTATATATGTCAAGAAATTAAGTTTTATTTTAATATATAACAAAAATCGTATTTCTTTAATAAATATGTATTATCAGAATATTTTCTTTTTTTACTGTTTTTCATTTTTATAATATAATTAATTGTTGATAACCTTTTTAGTTTGTATTTTGTTGAAATCAATTTTATTTCTATAATAACTATTGTTTAATGAATATCTGTTTTATATTTTGAATATTATTAAAACACATTTTTTTTATATTTTTCTCGTGTTTTTTTTTCAAACAGTGTTACGGTGATTTATAAGAATGGTGTTTGCCCTTTTTAGAGCATTTTCGAAAAAAAAATGCTCTATTGTC
Source organism: Bulinus truncatus (assembly GCA_021962125.1). Taxonomy (NCBI): domain Eukaryota; kingdom Metazoa; phylum Mollusca; class Gastropoda; family Planorbidae; genus Bulinus; species Bulinus truncatus. The sequence goes on from JAGDYQ010000011.1 coordinate 4,703,378, forward strand.
CCCGTTTTGTCTGTCCGTCTGTCATCACCCTAGATCTCAACAACCATAAGTCCTAGACCCATGATGTATATATCATTTTGTAGGTCTTGGCCTGCCATGAAATGACTTTTTTCCATTTCGCGATCTGACCTCTCAGGGCCGTAAAAGGGGCCTTAGTACCGTTTTTTACTATATAAGCTATATTAATAAAGGAACGCTATATCTCAGCAACTATAAGTCCTAGACCCATGATGTAGATATAATTTTGTAGGTCTTGGCCTGCCATGTGTACATCAAAAGTTCATTTCGCGATAGGACCTCTGAGGGCCGGGCTTCAGGGGTCCTAAGGGGCTTATATATTATATATACTCCTTGTACGTTCAATAACCCGTTCATTTGGTGCGAAATACTGCAGCACGTAGTTTCACCAAGATTTATTAAGAAACTCATCAAATGAAAAAGTAAGCTTGTGTTCTGAGTTTAATTGAAAGTATCAGAGCTATGCAACAATTGACGGAGTTTTCGGACGATTAAATGACTATAATTTAGAATGTTTTCAATTATGAGTCCTATTTCAGTAACCACAAACCACTTGTAGTTAGATTTAAGAGACAATAATTTTTTTTCAAATATAAAGAAACGTCTTTATAATTTTTTTTTTTACAAATATATGCATTACACAATTGAATTTATAAACATTTCCAAAATTTACAAATATTTACTGAAAGCTAACAAACGTACCGATACTAACACGAAAATGCGCTAACACGTCCTGTGTCCAGAATGGAACAGGCTTAATTGCTTGTTATATTTGTCTTTATTGTTCAGTGAAAATGTCACGAGCTATTAAAACTGAAAAGTGATTGTTACTTTTTGATAGCCATCACCCTCTCCATCGCCATAGTTGTTTATCAAAGCCCCAGCTTGACACAATGGGGTGGGGGATATATGGCCGTCTTTAAGATGGAACGAGCAAATGGCTACGTCAACTATTTATATGCATAATGACTTAAAAGGCGAATGATCATACAGCAAAGTACTTGACTTTCAATCTGTTAATCACAGATTCGATCTTCGTTGACGACTAATGAATATTTCAGGTAAGGGTTAAAGTTCCTAATATATCTCTTGTGGCAATTGCACAATAGAATCTGGTTGGGCTAAAATAAGAGCAACTATACTGGTTTAAAACAGTGATACCAAACATTTTTCTCACCACATACCGGTCAGAGTTTGATTATTTAACCGCGGACTCCCGAAAAATGGAAGGGGGGTAGATCATATCTCGTTCATAGAAAGTCGCACAATGACGAGAGAAATAAAAAAAAACAGGAAATAATGTAATGTTTCTTGGGCGCCCAGTAACATTTACTCCACGGACCGGTACCGGTTGGAGGCCCGGGGGTTGGAGACCACTGGTCTACAAGATCTAATATATTTTATCTGATCCTTACAGCGTCTTCACACATTAAAGTGAATTAACTCTACCATGCTCAAACTTTGCAGAAAGATGCAAGTAGCTTAGTCAGCTGTTAGCGGAAAATATCAGCGCATTTTTTTCAACTAGGTTGTGCGCATGATGACAACCTTAATATTCCACTAGATAGCTAATGAAAACCCTGTGGCACGAACTGTGTAAAGAATCAACGAGTCTTTTTATGAGATGTCTATTTGTTTATAATACATATGCCAGTGCAGAAGTTTGAAATATTTAAAATGAACATTTATGAAAAGTTAAAGTGCTCGTGCACTAAAAACAACTTGGGAGGTGGAGGTGGGAGTGTTATAATAAGGAGTGTGAGGGTCTGCCGCGGCTTTAAAAAAAAAATTACACTTTATATTTTATAAAACTTTAATTAATCCAAACTTCTGTAAAAGTTGCTAATTTTTGTAATAAAAATATTAATGTTTTCCTCAGAACTCTGAATATATTTAAAAAAAAAAACTTTGTTCTAAATTATCTGTTCGATCTTTACTAGGAAGTACATACTTGAATTTTTCCATCACTCATAAATAATTTATTAGTACTCTCAATGGTTTATATATCATGTTTCAATGTAAAAAATTTTCAGAATTGAGAAACCTAAGTCTATGTTTTAATTTTAACTCCTGCCATTGTCCCATCCATAGTGTTAATTCTATCTGGTAAGCTTATTTTTAATCCGCTACAACACTAAATGGCTCAAAGTCACTTTTTCTCAATTTTCTTTCCTCGGTTGTTTATTTTTTATGTCTAAAATGTTCCGTGTTCTAAGGATTGTTTCTACATACATTTGTGTTTAACTATATGTCAATGTATCGATTATTTTTTGTGGTCACTTTTTGTTAAGCTTGTTGTGTATGCACAACGACTTGTACAATATATGCAGACTTATTCTGTACTCAAAAATTACAAGAATCTTCGGTAGTCTTTGTTCATTTATTAATATAAAAATTCACAACATGAATAGTGAATGATATGGAATAAATACACATATATTAATACAACATCTTAACTGCTCAATCCATTGAACTCTAACACATCATCTGTTGTATTTACACAACATTGTAAAACACTTCCAATAATCAATTTGTTCTCATTAACTGTTCTCGCATCAACTGACCTTATTTATCTCACTGCTGCATTGTTACACTGTCCTGTCTGATCATTTTCTTTATAGATTTCGCCCCATTATATGTAAACCCACTGTACAGCTAGTCATACTTTTGTTGGACGTGTGATGAATACTTCCCACTCAAGAATATTTCAACCAGCTCTTGACCACCTTCCGACCAAGTCCGCATCTGTAGACATTTGTAGACAATAAGTTAAAAAAAATGAACGGATATTCTGAAGTAGAACAGCATGTCAGATTAAATTGAAAACCAGAATTTTGATGACTGTCTTCACAATGTTAACTATATTTTCAATTTAATTGATTACAGTGAATGTAACATTATCATTAAAAAAGTAAGTCATTTCATTTATGATTTTTATGCATGTATGCATGTATATATGTATGTATTTATGTATGTATGCATGTATGTATGTATGTAAGTAAGTATGTATATATATATATATATATATATATATATATATATACGTATGCATATATGCATGTATTTATTTATGTATGATAGTATGTATGTATGCATTTATGTATGCATGTATGCATTTATGTAGTATGCGTGTATGTATGTTATTATTGTTTAAACGCTCTCAAAGGAAAATCACTAAACACACAGACTTAGGTTCAGAAGAAAACATGTAATAATTTATTTACAATCAACAATTAAAATGGCCACGATTCCACTCTGCCAACTTTATCATCACAACTTTGCTGCTCGTACGTTACACAGTGCTGCTCTTACGTTACACAGTGCTGCTCTTAAGTTACACAGTGCAGCTATTTCGTTACACAGTGCTGCTCTTACTTTACACAGTTCTGCTTTTACGTTTTACAGTGCTGCTCTTACGTTACACAGTGCTGCTAACACGTTACAAAGTGCTGCTCTTACGTTACACAGTCACTGCTTTAATATGAAATTTATACGGTGCTTTGTAATTACTTATACATTCCGAACTACCTAGGGCAAAGTGTTATATCACCTCTCAAATCTGCCTGTCCCAGACAGGTCATTCCTCACAACATTGTCGTCAGGAAAGCAGAGGTCTGTACAGAATAGTCCGTTCTCTTCATCCCGGTATACTTCACCGATCAAGTTCAGTCAACTCTTTCTATCAGTTTAATGACTTAACACTTTCTGGTGTCATAATCTGCTGCATGCTACTGTCTTTCCTTTCTAATATACTCCAGTCGTATGTGAATTTCAAACATTTCTTAGTCCAATATAATGCGAACAATTATACACAGCATGCCTTTTGTACAGCTGAGGAGGTTGTCACATTGTTGAAGCGGTTAGGGTCGTAATCGCAGGTGCAGACGTTCAGTCGTCTTATCTTGCATCTTTGGCGTCCGGGATGCTGACCTCTCCATTGATGAGGCTTATCACAATCAAGCATTTGTTGATGCAGACAAACACGACGATGACGAAACACACGTTGTAGCAGTAACAAAATATTTTGAATTTGACTAATCTTTTTGTGTGATCTCCTTTCATAACCACAAAGGATCTAGCCTATCATGCTCATAGCTTCACCGGAAATACAAACACACATGGAAATGACGAAGCAGAATTGAATTGTTAATTTATTCAGTATATTTGAACCATTGTTTATGTCTATCACTCTGGTGTGCCGATTAACTTCACTAATTTCAAAAATCTACTCACTTTGATGAGAAAACAAAGCTAACATGCAGAAGTGAAACGCTTCTTGTTGCTATATCATCTTGATGTATTCTATTCTTGTTGCTATATCATCTTGATGTATTCTAAGGATGAAGTCTGATAACATGAGATGATGTCTCCATTATCGCTGATCGATGCGGAGTATTGGTCTGGCTCTATCTTAACTGCAAAGATGGGTCTTTATTCGTCGAGAGTTCTGTGGTTTTCTATTGCAGGCACCATAATTTGTTCTCGTTTGGTGAGGAGGGGGGAGATATTGTGGCCATGCTCGCTTATGTTATCAATTATGCCATTTTTATGGCCCCATTTTAAACCTTAGACGTAGTGATAAAAAAACAAATTACCAATGGACCCTCACAAGCGTCTATCCCCCTAACATAAAATTGGTTTAATTAATTAATTTTTGTTACGCCTTGCAAGTGTTGGGTATCATTGTTTCTCAAGATACCGTTTTTTCTTTCAGCATTAATTAATAATTGTGTATTTGGCTGACAATATTGTATATGAAATACGGAGAACGTTATTTCCTGTTTTAAAAAATGCATTTTAACACAACATTTTTTTTCTTAGTTTTTGATTTAATAACAATCAATACTCTGATTTTGAAACGTTTATTTAGATACATTATCAATAATATTTATCAAAATAACAGGCTACTTGTCGCTAAAAAGATAAATTACCAGTAGTGTAGAGGCGTTAATTTTATGTTAATTTATTAAAAATTCAGATCCGGAAAATATAAACAATTCAATTTACAACTGACATCTTATTTACATTTTGAATTATATAGATTACCATAATAGAAAAAAGTTGAGCATGTACATTGTGCTGTACTGGAGCGATTCAAAAGTACATTCAAGCTTCATGTCTCGTTGTACTTGTGTCTATATCTGAGTAAGTTATAAAATGTATCGAGCAGAAAAAGAAACAAAAGTGATTCATTAATAAAATCTTTCTTTTTCTTCTGATGTACAATTGTCTAAAACTGTTTTACTGTTTGTGGTATTTTGTTGTACATTTTATTTGCTTATAATTTAAAGCTACACATTTTAAAACGAAAGCTAGTCACTCCAATTTCTTTTACGCTGTTTTCCTATTATTTTTCAAAATGGTTAGATAATATTTGCAGATAAATTTATGTTATCCTATACTCAAGTACTTTTCTTCTGTTAAAATAAAAAAAAAATTGGGTAATTTTATTGAAAAATCAAGAATTATACTTCTCAAACTTGATCAGTCGACATTAATAGATAAAAGTTAAATGATCACATGAGTCCCCACCACAGTTCATTTCTGGACGGCTGCGCTTGGGCATGTATAGCTAATAAGTCGGTCTGGTCATTCCCGGCCACGTCCATATGCCCAGGAATCCCCTGAACAGTAACAACCACAATGCAGAGACATACGAGTCTGAATAGCCTCCACCATGGCTTCCTGCCTCTCGGGCTGTTCTGTCCCTGTTACGGCCTGGAGATCAGAGAGCACGTCTGTCAGAATCACGATGGTAGTAGTAGGCAAAGTTCCATTCCTAAGCCGACCTTCAATGTGTGCCACCGCCTCAACTATGGCTGCAATCTCTGCCTCATACTATCTTTTATGGCTACACGGCCCTGCGAGATCTTCCACAAATAGTGTTTTTGGGAAACTGATATGGACTTCAAACGAGGCTCTTGTTCGGTCATTCTTACTGGTTATAGAACCATCAGTATAGGCAAATATAGATACAGTAGGATATAATATAATCCTCTCCAATGCCGCATTGTGTTATCTTATGGGATCCTTTGGTTTTTTAACATTGGTGTCAGTCAGTGTTGTACGTACCTCGGGCATGCAGGTGGCTATGCCGGGAGGAGCCAGGGAGGCAATCGTTAGCATTAGGCGTCGGTAGGCAGATCAATTTCTCGTGATAGTCTCATTACTTGATGTATAAATAACTTCATTGTTAGCCGCTTCCCAAACATCGACCCCTTAGGACTTATACCGCTTGTAATCAGTAATCACGGACCGCTCCCTACAATGCACTAGTGGATGTATGTTTGCCATGATTTCGACCATTTCTGTAGGCGTTTCAGGTGGAGAGTCTAATTTTCTCTCTATTTATATAAATATGTCGGAGAATGAACACACACAAACCTATTAAAGTTTCTTAAAACCTCAATGACTGACAGTTTCAAATGTTCATCCATCTCTCTCTGTACTTTTTCCATTCTTTCTTCCCTCTCTCTCTTCTCCTTTTTCTTCCCCTCACGCTCCCTCACATAAACCCAGGTCCGTAACTCCTAGCCTGTAAGGCCAAGTGCCTTACCATCTTCAATAATATTTAAAATTGATGACGTGGCAGTAGCCATAACCAATTATAACTAATAAATGAAAATGTTTGATACTATATACCATACAAAAAATATTCTATAATGTCATCAACATACAAGAAAAAACTAAATAAATACAATATTCTTTTTCAAAAACCAGCAAATTAAATGTTTTGGCTGCTCAGGGTGGACCCTATTTTAACCTCTACTGTATTAAATACAGAATTCCACCAAGAACAACAAACAAATAATTACACCATATTTCAATAATACAATATTCTAATAATAAATATAAAAAATATGCCAACTTACATATAAAGAAACACAATAGTTAATTCTGTTCCTTGACTTCGATGGTTGATCCTCGGTGATCCCGGTCTGCGATGATCGTTGTTCTCCGATGATGAGGTTGACCAACACACAGGTTGTTCCTCGATGATCCCGGTCCACCATGTTCTATGTTTTCCGATGATGAGGATGAATAACACACAGGTTGATCCTCGATTATCCCGGTCCACGATGTTCGATGTTCTCCGATGATGAGGTTGATCCTCGATGATCCTATGGTGGGGGGGGGGTCCTCTGACGATGAGGAGGTGATTCCCAGCCACACGGTAACGTCGGCCCCGTCAGTACACAGCAACTCTGGCCACTTTAAACAGTAAAGTTGGCCACTTCAGCAACAGTAGGATTGGCCTCTTCAGCAAACAGTAGGGTTGGTCTCTTCTGCAAACAGCAGGGTTGGCCTCTTCAGCAAACAGCAAGGTTGGCCTCTTCAGCAAACAGCAGGGTTGGCCTCTTCAGCAAACAGCAGGGTTGGCCTCTTCAGCAAACAGCAGGGTTGGCCTTTCAGCAAACAGCAAGGTTGGCCTCTTCAGCAAACGGCAAGGTTGGCCTTTTCAGCAAACAGTAAGGTTGGCCTCTTCAGCATACAGTAGGGTTGGCCTCTTCAGCAAACAGTAAGGTTGGTCTCTTCAGCAAACCATAGGGTTGGCCTCTTCAACAAACAGCAAGGTTGGCCTCTTCAGCAAACAATAACGCTGGCCACTACAGAACACAGTTTTCACGGGGCAGACCCAGGGTGGTGGCCGCCACGTAATTCACCGATGAATACTTAACCGGTAATTACAACGAGTCTTAATGTACTCACTCCGCTCCTCCTGAATCCAGCTAAGTCAGTCAGTGTCCCGTCGGAGGTGCCAAATATATGTTACGGGTCCTTATAATGATAATACTTGTAGAATGTGTAATAATTCAGACAACTCAAATTATGAAGTTAACTCCAGTGAAGTAACATCAAAAATCATTTAATATTTGAACATAAACTGACATAAAAGTAAACTCAGGAGGAGTACAATAGCAAACTGTAAACATGCATTTATCTACATTCTACATCGATGCCCAAAGCTAGACTCTACTAGAACATGCATCCGCATGCTATGATCCCCAGAGCTCGACTGGCTATAAACAAAGCATGTGCTCCCAACTGTCGGTTTAATATACGTCATTTGTATCAAATCACATATACACTAAAATCTACAATAAACTACAACACAAGATGGCGGAATGACGCCAGAGCTACTGCGGTGGGCGGAGCCTACCGAATTGCGTCATCAAGCTTAGGCTATACTATTTCTCCACAAACACCACCACGTGTGATTCATTTCCATGCTCCAGGATCTGTACACAGAGGACATTGGATGGCGAGAATAATTTATTGCTACAAGATGTGGATGTTTAACACTAACTAGAACGACGGATTTTTGAACTACCTTTAACGACTGAAGCGGTCATTTTGACCGCGGTAAGCAAATAACAAATTATGTCATATAATAATTATTTTTATTATGTGTAACAACCAAGGAAACAATATCTATAGAATAATAAACAGTATTTTTCAAAAAAATATAGGTAAGTCAGGGGTGGGCAAACAACGGCCCGCGGGCTGCATGCGGCCCTTCGGAGTATATTACGAGGCCCGAACGCGATTCCTATGTCGATAATAATTCTCTTTGTTTAGATTTTTCGCTATATTTTTTTTTTTTAATTTAATTTGAATCTAGTTTTAAAGCTCCAGAATATTAGAGCTGCTTGACCTATAAGCAGATTATGACCTGAAGGAGAAGTTCAAGTCAGTTCTGGTGCTTCCAAGGTGTTTGCCAGCAGCGGCATTTCCACACCTAAAATACGTTATCACTATTTGGGTATCACAATCTCGCCTTTGTAGACTTGTGATGGCCGTTGTCTATGGGTAATCTAAGTAACTGAGCTGAATGCGTGAGGTCAATAATTTATATTTGTGTACAGCCACGTGACGAACAGATGAAGAAACAAGTCAAATTGGATACGTATATAGATACCAACACTTTAGTTTATTAAACAAAATACATATAGCTCTGAAAGAGCTGTTAACTATCGCTAACTTTACAGTAGGGAGTCTAAGCAGACCCGTATAACGTGGACCACCGCGGAAGAGGGGAATGAATTGATTAGTAAACTCATCTCAATTTATACAGTTGGCCCACCACTATGGAAACATACATCAACGTCATGTCAGGTCCAGGTGTGCTGACCAACGGTGCCGTATGATAAGGCATGGCGCTCAGTTATCATCTAGCCCGGCCCGAGGAATTAATCTCATGGGGGGGAGGGGGTGGATGGGGAAAGATGGATGGCTCCGCCGAAGACGGGTCGTCGCGGGCCATTGGTTTGATGGTCAAAATACGGACTCGCCATACCAGACCGGGGGAAAGGGGGGAGGGTGTAGAGAAAAACAAGTAGGGGTTGATACAACGCGGGAAGAAAAGGGGGTGGGTGTTGAACGCGGGAGGATGTCTTAAATACAGTTTGTAACACTGGGTCCACATACATTTGTGAGCAAGGGTTTTCTTGTATGAAAATAAACAAGTCTAATAACAGATTTATGTTGACTGACTGCAATTTAAATTCAGTCATGCGAATCACAACAGTAAACTGGTTCCACAGTTCAATAACATTATCCCAATATTATGAACAGTTACATACTTTGCATTAATTATATATATACTTTGTAATCAGGTTGTATGTCGATTAATTTCCTTCGTCTTCATAATTTGTATGATAAGTAACAATTAACTTTTGTTGAAATAATTATGAATAGTAAGTTTTATTACAAAATTAGCAAATGATTAAGCTCAAATTTCAGAAGGTAATTTGTGTAATAGAGTGTGAAATATAATGACAAATACGTGGTTATTATCCTTATTAGATTTTCATACGTTGTAAATTGTAATTGAAGTAGGCAAATTATATGCGGCCCGCCGATAACAATCAAGTTTTCAATTTTGCCCTCCTTAGACAAAGTTTGCCCACCCCTGATGTAAGTAATCACATTCTGTTCATTAGTCATCTTGTTTTTTGGTAAGACAAAATGAGCATCGAAGGCGTGTGTTACAGCTTGCTCCACTTTTCACAGGGATGCCTGCTATAATTTGCTTTTTGTTGCACAGTAAGGCGATCTCAATTCGTGAACAAGGTTCAAAATATAAGACCGCCTAGAAATGCTGGAATATATTATGCATAATCGAAATAACTTAAATGTGTTTATAGCCGTAAATTCCAGAACATTGTAGAAGATATAGACTGGCTATCTTCGTGATGTTGATCTCGCTGTGTACAGGCGGCTCAATTGATCCAGAACGTCCACTCCACAATTAAAAAAATTATATTGCACAGTTTCTGGTAGTTTTTTTGTTTCACCAATTTCAGTATGTTTGTGCAAGGTACTCAATATGCAGCTATACTGTTTTATCTTTCAACGTTTTTTTTTTTTACAATTGACAAGTACTTTTGAAGAAAAACGTTCTGGAGTCAGCCCCGTAGCGTAAAAATCTACAGGAGGGGCCAGGCATTCTACAACAGGGGCCAGGCAATAGCAGGGGGGCAGGTAATACATTTTACTAAGTAAAACAAATAAGCAGGGCAGGCCAGACAAAGTGCAAGGGGCACCTTAACCCCCCCCCCCCGAAAGCTACGGGCCTGTCTGGAGTTGTGTCTTTACAAATTCACTTGCAACTCTCTTTGATTCTGCCTTATCTCACCATCGATGGATGTGTTTAAGCCAACAATATGACGTCAATTGAAAGCGTCACAATATATTAATTGGTATGGCGGTTATTATGACCGCTGTAGTCGTTCTAGGTTTAACATGTTTTTTTTTCGATTATTATAAAACCAACAATAAAAATCTTCTACAATTTTAACAATGTTATAAAGATATGTAAAATGATAAAATTTCAATAGTCTGGGGTTAGCCGTTCAGAAGTAATTAATCCGCAAATTAGCGTTGCGGTCAAAATGACCGCTGCCGTCGTTCTAGTATTAAGAATCAGTTTAAGCTGAAGCCTTCTTAAGAACGGTTTCAGTTCGTCAGTTTTTTTTCCAGTATTATATGGTTTCAAGTCCCACAGCCAACAAGGGCGCCATCAAATGACCTACAATTTCTTAAGGATTTAGAGAAATATGACTGTTAATTCAGTTATTGGAAAAGCAGCAAAAAAGCTTTCAGTCGACAATTATGGTATCTAAGTGAAATTACAGTGGGCCTCGTTTTTTTTAATGAAAATATTGATCCCAAGCAAAAGGTTCAGATGCTTAAAAATATGCAAGAAAAACCCGGATCTACATATCGAGCTCAGCGTCTTGATTCCAATGTATTCTATGCAGACCAGCCCATCAGCTTCTTTGTTACAAACAATACAAAGGCATTTTTCTCCATTCTTGGTTTGCTTTATTCATTCCTGGAGATGTCCCCTTAAACATGGAGAAGCAACAATGAATACAAACATGAAGAAAAGGTTGTAACCCATTTGAAAGCTGTTGATGACACAGCCGAAAGAGGAGTGAAACTGATTCATAATTTTAATGAAGTTTTATGCAGAATAGAAGACCAGAAGCAATTCTTACTTCAGGTGGTGCAAGAACACCGACGATTATAACCGGATGCAAAGAAGACCACAGTGGTTACTGGACTAGCAAAAAGCAGTCAGTAAATATGACGTCCATAAATAGTAAATACTTTGCTTTGTTGCATTCTATTATTTTATTTGTTTTGAGGTTGTTATTTCATGTTTAACACTAAACAATTAACATAAACCATTAAATTACCTATTTGGTACCAAATCAATGTTTTCATTGCCTTTGTGCAACCCCTAAATATTTCACGATTGTATTCATTTTTTCAGAAAACACTTTTTTTTTCTGGCAGAACACAGTGCAGGCCTTAAATTTTGAAAAATCGAAAAAACAATTTTTCGGGCCACCCTAATACATATATATATATAATTGTTCATCTTTATATATAATGTGAAACAAGCTATTAAAATAATTAAACAAATATTTCTCTATGCCCCACCCCTTGGTGTCGGTGTCGACAAATTATGGCATCCCAACACCGGCTAACATTTCCGCCGACACCACAGCTTTGCATCGGATGACATTTATAAAGAAGAACATATTGTACTGAAAAAAAACTGAATTATTGTGTGTGCCATCAATTATTCAAGCAATTATTACTAGCTAACATTTACAAAGGTTAACCATTCAAAATACATGCGATATCACAGCCAGATAGTCATGCCAGTTTATTTTCATTGACAGTGGGCATGATAGCAGCAATGTAGAGTGTAGAAATTTTACAGGCGTACAGGAGCTGTACTGTAGATGTGCGAAAGTTGCACTGGATCTGTATTGGAGCTGTACTCAGTCACAATGCTGCTACTAATGAGACTGTTTTTTATTTATTGTTATCTGAGTAAGTGATCAGAGTTAATGAACTGAAAAAAATTAAATAATTATTTTTAGATTAATCGAATAGTTTTTATTATTCTATGTTTATCATTCAGATAATGATTTGTTGAATTATAATGATGCTCATTTGTGATACATTCTATATGACAACAGTATTGAAATTATTTATAAAAAGAGAATTATGTTTCGTTACCATAGCAACACATAGGCTTTAACATTGAATATTAAATATTGCCGATGTGAAGTAGTTTTGTATTTTATCACGGATGCTACCTGCTAGTTATGGTTCCCTAGCCCCATCAACTCGAGCCTGTCCCGTCCATAAAATGCAAAAAATAAGTTCAGATAAATGTACCTTTAAGTTCTCACATTCTGAATAATCGAAAAAAATGTCACTATACTATCGACTTTGATAAAAATTATATTACAACACTAAAAAGCCGCCCAGAGAGTGATTAGTATGAAATAAGAGATACACATCTAATTACTAAAATAATGCATATAGAAAGTTGATAAAATGTAAAAAAGTGCCCTCTGTCCTTCCCAATCTAGTCTCACACCTAGCTCACGTTATGGTTTTATCAAGTAAACCCACTATCCATCAAGTAAACCGGCTATCCATAAAAAATCGGCTATCCTTCAAATAAACCAGCTATTCATATAGTAATCATGATATCCAGTAAGAAAACTGACTATCTGAAGAGTAAACCGTCTATCCATCAAGTAAACAGGCTATATATTAGGCAAACTGGTTATCCATCAAGAAAACCACCTATCCAATTAAGTAAACTTAAGATAACTTTACTACTATTACTATTAGCACGATACAAAAATTCATTCACGTCCAATTATTGCCGACAAATAAATAATCTAGAGTTTCTAACCGTACATTTTAAACAAGTCAAAATAATAACACGGACATCTTAACTTACTCAAATCTAAATCATAATGTTGCTACTGAAAAGCAAATTTTATATATTCGTCTTTACAAATGTTAATCTATTCTTTCTAAACGCTTAAGACTTGTATCTCTTAGAACTTACCAATCCCCAGCTGTTGCAGTGTCTTTCTTTCATCAAACTATAGAAAATAGTGAAATAAGCATGGAAACACAACGGACTAGCACAGCGCCCGCGCTACAAAAACTCATGTCAAGAACCCATTTTTAAAGATAGGTGCACTTGGGTGCTTTCATAAGAACTTGATCTAAACAGGGAAACCACGTCATTGGGATTGGCAGTCTGGTGCCTACTAGAGAGACACAAGGGGCTTAGTTTTAAAAAATCCCACCTATCCCCGCATAATTTGAACTATCCCCACACTCTCCCGCCAGAGGCTGTTCCATTCCCACCAACTCCCGCCAGAGGCTGTTCCATTGCCACCCACTCCCGCCAGAGGCTGTTCAATTGCCACCAACTCCAGCCAGAGGCAGTTCCATTGCCACCAACTCCCGCCAGAGGCTGTTCCATTGCCACCAACTCCCGCCAGAGGCTGTTCCATTGCCACCAACTCCCGCCAGAGGCTGTTCCATTCCCACCAACTCCAGCCAGAGTTTGTTCCATTCCCATCAACTCCCGCCAGAGGCTGTTCCATTGGTAGCAACCACTCCCGCCAGAGGCTGTTCAATTGCCACCAACTCCAGCCAGAGGCTGTTCCATTCCCACCAACTCCCGCCAGAGGCTGTTCCATTTCCACCAACTCCCGCCAAAGGCTGCTCCATTGCCACCAACTCCCGCCAGAGGCTGTTCCATTCCCACCAACTCCCGCCAGAGGCTGTTCCATTGGCACCCACTCCCGCCAGAGGCTGTTCAATTGCCACCAACTCCAGCCAGAGGCTGCTCCATTCCCACCAACTCCCGCCAGAGGCTGTTTCATTGCCACCAACTCCCGCTAGAGGCTGTTCCATTGGCACCCACACCCGCCAGAGGCTGTTCAATTGCCACCAACTCCAGCCAGAGGCTGTTCCATTGGCACCCACACCCGCCAGAGGCTGTTCCATTTCCACCAACTCCCGCCAGAGGCTGTTCCATTGCCACCAACTCCCGCAAGAGGCTGTTCCATTCCCACCAACTCCCACCAGAGGCTGTTCCATTGCCACCCACTCCCGCCAGAGGCTGTTCAATTCCACCAATTCCAGCCAGAGGCTGTTCCATTCCCACCAACTCCCGCCAGAGGCTGTTCCATTGTCACCAACTCCCGCCAGAGGCTGTTCCATTCCCACCAACTCCAGCCAGAGGCTGTTCCATTACCACCCATTCCCGCCAGAGGCTGTTCCATTCCCACCAACTCCCGCCAGAGGCAGTTCCATTGCCACCAACTCCCGCCAGAGGCTGTTCCATTCCCACCAACACCCACCAGAGTTTGTTCCATTCCCACCAACTCCCGCCAGAGGCTGTTCCATTCCCACTAACTCCCGCCAGAGGCTGTTCCATTCCCACCAACTCCCGCCAGAGGCTGTTCCATTCCCACCAACTCCCGCCAGAGTTTGTTCCATTGCCACCAACTCCCGCCAGAGGCTGTTCCATTCCCACCAACTCCCGCCAGAGTTTGTTCCATTCCCACCAACTCCCGCCAGAGGCTGTTCCATTCCCACCAACTCCCGCCAGAGTTTGTTCCATTGCCACCAACTCTCGCCAGAGGCTGTTCCATTCCCACCAACTCCCGCCAGAGTTTGTTCCATTCCCACCAACTCCCGCCAGAGGCTGTTCCATACTCACCCATACCAGCTAAAAAAATAAACTCACGACAATTTGTTTAAACAAGTTACCAGAACGAACTAAAATTAAATTTATGAACATAATAATCAATCAATTTATATTAAGAAAAAGGAGCAAGAATTTTTTTCCAGAACAAATGAATTAGCAAATTTTTATTTCAAACTAAACTGCGAATGTATTGCCAACTAAATAATGACATATATAGTAAAAGTTGTATGGCTTAAGAGTTGTTTTATTTTGATTGGCTACTGCACAGTAAATTGTTGAGCGTTTGACAGAAGAAAATTAATTTGTTGAGATTTCAAAAGGTTCAATTATGTCTATTCCACTCTTCATCAGTCCCTCGTTAATGTCACACAAACAACATAGAATTAGTTTGCTTACCTCCGTTTTATTATTTAAGGCACATATTTACACAATTTGATGTTAATGACTTCAATACGTCATAACACTGATTCAACGTGTAGTACAACTCACTGCTTAAGCATAGTTAGTATCAGGTAGTTTTACAATTATTTCCTTAGAAAGTGTTACGATCTTTTTGATAGTTTGTTTTACACCAGTAGAGAAATTTCACGTGGAAATAAACCAAGTATTTTTTTCATTCAAACCGTGCACCAAAACCATATTAATATTATGACATTCACAGCCGATCTATGACCCCTTTAATGCAGCCTTGACATTGCTCGCATTATTTCAGACAATCAGAGCAGGGTGAAGCCGCAATGCTGATCAAACAGTCCAAAGGATCGTACTTGGCTTGAGAGTTCTAGTTTGCTTGTGTCTAGCCTAGATGCTAGTTGATCAGTGTGTGACTCGTCTATGTAGTTTACTTGACCATCACCTGGGATTACATCATGTCGTATCTAGGATTGTCAGGTCTCGAGCTCATGGTCACTTATCTTATTACTGGTGCTAATTGTGACTTATCTTATTACTGGTGCTAATTGTGACTTATCTTATTACTGGTGCTAATTGTGACTTATCTTATTACTGGTGCTAATTGTGACTTATCTTATTACTGGTGCTAATTGTGACTTATCTTATTACTGGTGCTAATTGTGACTTATCTTATTACTGGTGCTAATTGTTACTTATCTAATTTATTAAAGTGACAAACGATTAAGGATTGTTGGTCTCTCCCAGTGAGGTTCCCGTTTAGTACAAACTCATTCCTATGGGATTCCCGAAGGTTTAAAACCAACTCCGCGGACTCCCCTTGAATGATGGTTCCATCCCCGCGGGTAACCCACAAAACCCGTCCCTGTGCAGCTCTCTAGTGTCTACACCACACGACCACCCGTCCCTGTACAGCTCTCTAGTGTCTACACCACACGGCCACCCGTCCCTGTGCAGCTCTCTAGTGTCTACACCACACGACCACCCGTCCCTGTGCAGCTCTCTAGTGTCTACACCACACGACCACCCGTCCCTGTGCAGCTCTCTAGTGTCTACACCACACGACCACCCGTCCCTGTGCAGCTCTCTAGTGTCTACACCACACGACCACTCGTCCATGTGCAGCTCTCTAGTGTCTACACCACACGGCCACCCGTCCCTGTGCAGCTCTCTAGTGTCTACACCACACGGTCACCCGTCCCTGTGCAGCTCTCTAGTGTCTACACCACACGACCACCCGTCCCTGTGCAGCTCTCTAGTGTCTACACCACACGACCACCCGTCCCTGTGCAACTCTCTAGTGTCTACACCACACGGCCACCCTTCCCTGTGCAGCTCTCTAGTGTCTACACCACACGACCACCCGTCCCTGTGCAGCTCTCTAGTGTCTACACCACACGACCACCCGTCCCCTAACGGCAGCTTATCACTTAGATCAATTTTGTTACCACCTCTTTTTGTATAATATGTGTTTCATTTGTTGTTTTATTTGATAACATCTCAGTGTTGTCACCTACTGCACATTATGCATACAAAACATAAATTAAACAAAATTTCCGGCTATTAAACAAGTATATGATACATGTTATGTCGATTCAACGATACAAATAATGATACTTATTAAAAAAAAAGAAACTCCAATGAAACAGAAAAAAAATCGCCTCCCCCATGGTCATAATACCCTACATTTATTCCTTATTCATATACCCTACGTTTGTACTCAACGTATATACACTACGTTTATACCTTATGTATATACCCTACTTTTATATCCTACGTATAAACCCTACGTTTATACCCTACGTATATAATCTACGTATATGTATACGCTTACCTGTAAAATGTATCTAGCTGTGTAAGTATTTGTATTTTATTACTACAGTCACTTATAAAATGATAATATTTAAAAGATAATCTCAGAATGATGTAATCGTAGACTACTATACAAGGTGTTGTTTATCGAGCATACAGTTTAATCTCTTTTTTGTTTGTTGATATAATTCTATCTTTCCTACTTAAACTTTAAAAGGCAATCTACGACCTAAATAAAAAACATGAAATTTACACACGAAAAAATAGTTTACGATAATATTAACGAAAGGCATAAAAAAAATTCATTTTGTAATTCAAAATACAAAAAAAAATTATTAGGCATCGTTTTGGCCCTTGATTTTTGTGAAAACAAAATTGCGTGCTTACTGGTAATAGAACAATACCTGTGTGATTACTGGTAATAGAACTATATGTTCGTGCTAACTGGTAATAGAACTATACGTTCGTGCTAACTGGTAATAGAACTATACGTTCGTGCTAACTGGTAATAGAACTATACGTTCGTGCTAAC
Organism: Bulinus truncatus; assembly: GCA_021962125.1. Taxonomy (NCBI): domain Eukaryota; kingdom Metazoa; phylum Mollusca; class Gastropoda; family Planorbidae; genus Bulinus; species Bulinus truncatus. The sequence continues at coordinate 4,721,203 of JAGDYQ010000011.1, forward strand.
TGGTAATAGAACTATACGTTCGTGCCAACTCCTAATAGAACTATACGTGCGTGCAAACTGGTAATAGAACTATACGTTCGTGCTAACTGGTAATAGTACTATACGTGCGTGCTAACTGGTAATAGAACTATATGTTCGTGCTAACTGGTAATAGATATATACGTTCGTGCTAACTGATAATAGAACTATACGTTCGTGCTAACTGGTAATAGAACTATAAGTTCGTGCTAACTGGTAATAGAACTATACGTTCGTGCCAACTCGTAATAGAACTATACGTGCGTGCAAACTGGTAATAGAACTATACGTTCGTGCTAACTGGTAATAGTACTATACGTGCGTGCTAACTGGTAATATAACTATACTGCGTGATTACTGGTAATAGAACTATAAATGCGTGCTTACTGGTAATGGATCTATAGGTTCGTGCTAACTAGTAATAGAACTATACGTTCGTACTAACTGGTAATAGAACTATACGTCCTTGCTAACTGGTAATATAACTATACGTGTGTGCTTACTGGTAATAGAACTATACGTGTGTGCTTACTGGTAATATAACTATACGTGTGTGCTTACTGGTAATAGAACTATACTAGCGTGTTTACTGGTAATAGAACTATACGTGCGTGCTTACTGGTAATAGATATATACGTGCGTGCTAAACTGGTAATAGAACTATACGTGTGTGATTACTGGTAATATAACTATACGTGTGTGCTTACTGGTAATAGAACTATACCAGCGTGTTTACTGGTAATAGAACTATACGTGCGTGCTTACTGGTAATAGATCTATACATGCGTGCTAAACTGGTAATAGAACTATACGTGTGTGATTACTGGTAATAGAACTATACGTGTGTGCTTACTGGTAATATATCTATACGTTCGTGCTTGCTAGTAATAGAACTATACGTGCGTGCTTACTATTAATAGAACTATACGTGTGTCTTACTGGTAATAGAACTATACGTGTGTCTTACTGGTAATAGAACTATACGTGTGTGCTAAACTGGTAATAGAACTATACGTGTGTGCTTACTGGTATTAGAACTATACGTGTGTGCTTACTGGTAATATAACTGTACGTGTGTGCTTACTGGTAATAGAACTATACCAGCGTGTTTACTGGTAATAGAACTATACGTGTGTGCATACTGGTAATAGATCTATACGTGCGTGCTAAACTGGTAATAGAACTATACGTGTGTGATTACTGGTAATAAAACTATACGTGTGTGCTTACTGGTAATATATCTATACGTTCGTACGAACTGGTAATAGAACTATACGTTCGTGCATACTAGTAATAGTACTATACGTTCGTGCTAACTGGTAATAGAACTATACGTGCGTGCTAACTGGTAATAGAACTATACATGCGTGCTTACTATTAATAGAACTATACGTGTGTCTTACTGGTAATAGAACTATACATGTGTGTTTACTGGTAATAGAACTATACGTGCGTGTTTACTGGTAATAGAATTATACGTCCGTGCTTACTGGTAATAGAATTATACGTCCGTGCTTACTGGTAATAGAATTATACGTCCGTGCTTACTGGTTATAGATTTGTACGTGCGTGCTTAATGGTAATAGAACTATACGTGTAAGCTTACTGGTAATAGAACTATACGTGCGTGCTTACTGGTAATATAACTATACGTGTGTGCTAAACTGGTAATAGAACTATACGTGTGTGCTTACTGGTAATAGAATTATACGTGTGTGCTTACTGGTAATATAACTATAAGTGTGTGCTTACTGGTAATAGAACTATACCAACGTGTTTACTGGTAATAGAACTATACGTGCGTGCTTACTGGTAATAGATATATACGTGCGTGCTTAACTGGTAATAGAACTATACGTGTAAGATTACTGGTAATAGAACTATACGTGTTTGCTTACTGGTAATATATCTATACGTTGGTGCGAACTGGTAATAGAATTATACGTCCGTGCTTACTGGTAATAGAATTATACGTCCGTGCTTACTGGTAATAGAATTATACGTCCGTGCTTACTGGTTATAGATTTGTACGTGCGTGCTTACTGGTAATAGAACTATACGTGTAAGCTTACTGGTAATAGAACTATACGTGCGTGCTTACTGGTAATATAACTATACGTGTGTGCTAAACTGGTAATAGAACTATACGTGTGTGCTTACTGGTAATAGAATTATACGTGTGTGCTTACTGGTAATATAACTATAAGTGTGTGCTTACTGGTAATAGAACTATACCAACGTGTTTACTGGTAATAGAACTATACGTGCGTGCTTACTGGTAATAGATATATACGTGCGTGCTTAACTGGTAATAGAACTATACGTGTAAGATTACTGGTAATAGAACTATACGTGTTTACTTACTGGTAATATATCTATACGTTGGTGCGAACTGGTAATAGAACTATACGTTCGTGCATACTGGTAATAGTACTATACGTTCGTGCTAACTGGTAATAGAACTAATCGTGCGTGTTAACTGGTAATAGAACTATACGTCCGTGCTTACTGGTAATAGAATTATATCATTGTGCTTTCTGGTAATAGAACAATACATTGTGCTTACTGGTAATGGAACTTTACCAGTATGCTTACTTGTAATAGATGCTGTGTACAGGATCTTGTTGGGCCCTAATTTATCTATTTCGTCAATACTTTATACATGCCAACACTCTGATACTTAGGAAAACACACGCTAATACACAACAGCGAACACTTCAAATATCAAATCAGTAATACGAACAATGTACTCATCAAAAAAAATATTTGTTTAATCCACCAAAACAATAAAACAAAATCAAGACCAATAACCTTAAAAATCAGACAAAATAATGTGGTCATCCAACGCCCAACTTCTAGACCCGACCATTCACTGTTACCCTCGTCAACTGGCCACTGTCCCATCCCATGCACTCTTTTCATCATCAAAACACGCCTGCTCTTCAACACGCAAAATGACCCAACACATCTCTCACAGCCCCATATAATATTCTCACAAACTAATACACAGCAATATATAGGCCTACCCGTGTGCTTAATGGTTATTAGAACAAAACGTATGTCCTTACTGGAAAAAGAACTATACCAGCGTGATTGTTGGCAATAGAACTATACCATTATGCTTTATGGTAATAGGACTGTACCAGTGTGTTATCTGGTAATATAACTAAACCATTATGCTAACTAGTAATAGAACTATACCAGTGTGCTTACAAGTAATAGAACTATACATGTGTGCTTAATGGTAATAGAGCTTTACCAGCGTACTTGTTGGTAACAGAACAATACCAGCGTGCTTGTTGGTATTATCACTTTTTTTGTGTGCTTACTGCTAATAGAACTATACCCCCATGCTTTAGGTGATAGAACTATACCTGTGTGCTTACTGGTAATAGAACTGTGCCTGTGTACTAACTGGTAATAGAACTTTACTTGTGCAATAACTGGTATAAGAACTATACATGTGTGCTTACTGGTAATATAATTATGCGATCTAGCTAACTGATACTAAAACTATACCTCTGTGCCTATTGGAAATATAACTATACATTTGTTCTTACTGGTTATAGAACAATATCAGATTGCTTACTGCTAATAGAACTTTACCTGTGTGATTACTGGTCATAGAACTATAACTGTGTGCTCATTGGTAATAGAACTATACCAGCGAGCTTACTGGAAATGAAACTTTATCTTTTTGCTTACTGGTAATAGAACTATACCATTGTGATTACTGGTAATAGAACTATAACTGTTGTTATTAATAATAGCATTATACCATTGTGCATGTTTGTAATGGAACTATACTAAATTTTATGATTGTATTAGAACTATTCCTGTATGCTTACTGGTAAAAAACTATACACGCGAGATTACAGGTATTATAACTATACGTTGTGCTTACTGGTTATATAATTATAACTAGGTGCTTACAGGTAATAGAACTATACATATGTGCTTATATTTCATAGAACTATAACAGCATTCTTACTGGAAATAGTACTATACCAGAGTGCTTACTAGTAATAAAACTATACATTTGTGCTTATTTTAAATAGAACTATACCATTGTGATTACATGTAATATAACTATACGTGTGCTTTTTAGAAATAGAACTATACCATTAAGTTGTTGGTTGTAGAAATATACATGTGTCCCTACAGGCTATAGATTTATATTATGTGCTTATTGGTAATAGAAGTATACCAGTGTGCTTACTGGTAATAGAAGTATACCAGTGTGCTTACTGGTTATAGATTTATATTATGTGCTTACTGGTAATAGAACTACACGGGTTTGCTTACTGGTAATAGAACTATACCAGTGAGCTTACTGGTAATAGTACTATACCAGTGTGCTTACTGGTAATAGAACTATAACAGTGTGCTTACTAGTAATAGAACTATACCGGTGTGCTTACTGGTAATATAACTATAACGGTGGGCTTACTGGTAATAGAACAACACCAGTGTGCTTATATTAATTGAACAAGTATGCTAAGCTCTTTTAGTCCTAATGGGCCATCGGGGCATATGAATTGTAGAAGTAATATTTTTCTGTAACCACATTGAGGGATTGTGTGGTTTGCACACTAAGCCCATGTCCTTTACTGCCCAATTTTGTCGACCGCATTTAAGGCTGACGTTACTTAAGCTAGCTAGTAACATTTTCGCAAGTCAAACACTTTGTACCACTCGACCATCTTGCCCCATTAAAGTCACAGCTTTGAACAATTAAAAGAAAAAAAAGAGAAAGTTTCCATTTGAAATGCACATAATACATTTATCATTTACAAAGCCCAAAAATATAACATTATACTATAAGCCTATATTTATTTTCTAAGAAGGCATGTATTATGTCAATTGATTAATATTGTGTTTACTAGGAACGACAATATATTCAAAAGATATTTGAAAATGGTATATCACTGTATAGCAAAGCATTCTTAAATATTTTTTTTTTCGAGTTATCTGTTCAGCTTTATTTATTCTTGCTTTAAAAGAAAAAAGAAATGTATTTAATTCTCTTATTTCAGTGTTTTTTTTTTCTTCCCAAGGTTCTGTTTTTTCATTTCCATTAAAAAGTTGTAGTATGGACAACAAGGAGATTTTATTTGTTTTAGACTGTCGCCATGAGGTTAGAGAAAAAATAGATTTCATCAAACAGACAGTAGAGTATCTTCGTAATAACAGAAACTGGACGTCATTGAATGTTTCCTACATGACGTATGCAGATAAAGAACCAACCAGTCTTGAAGTGTTGACAACAAACATCTCAGAAAAAGCCAATGAAATATCAAATCAATGTAACGGTACAGTTACAGTTGATGAACTGTTCCACAGGACGAAACTAACTGAAGTGACCAAACAATCAACTCTAAAAATTATTTTTATTTTATTAAATATACTTCACATGGAGGATAACATTGTCCATAGGATTGATAAAAAACATGACGATGATGGAGAAAATAATCGATTCTTTTATATTCTTTATTTTCCGGAAAGCAAACTGTTTTTACAAACTGCTTTTACAATTAAAGAGAGAAAAGAGTCAGTAGGAATGGGTGGTATTGGCATGATACTAATCCCGAATAAACATGAACTTAAAGAAAGATTGAATATACTTAGAAAAAAATCTCGTTATCAAAATATAGAACGTCCGTATATCCATTACACGACCACTTTAAACAAAATAAATTTCCTCTCCGTGTACCAAAAAATCTGCGACTTAAGATGCATAGGCACTAATTTAACTTTCGTTTCACAGAAATTTCAGAGATCATTTTACCACTTTGTGTACAGAGAACACGTTAGTCACAAGGAGAGTGTTGATCATTGTGACAGTCAATACAACAGCTATCTGATTTCTATTGAAACTAACGAAGAGTTTGAGTATTTGATTTCAGACATATTAAGAACCAATTTTTCAGGTTTAAATCAAACGTTATCATTTAATGTACATTTGGGGCTAGTTCTAAACCACGCATCGACAATTGTATGGTCATCCGGAAATCCTTTCACTTTACTAAATAACCTAACAGACTTTAACACATCTGAGTGTGTGTACTTACAATTTACCACAGGCTCCAACATTACTTTAGATTTCAAAGATATTTGGAAAAAAATTTATCTGATTGATTGTGAAAATATTTTAAAAAATACATACATTGTTTGTGAGTGTCATCAACAGTTACATCTGGAAGAAGATTTCATCAACAAGCTTTGGAACAGAAGAGAATCTTCGGGTCTAATCACTCAAGTTGCTGCGGAATCTATATCTGACATGTTTGTTAATAACCTTAACAAATTAGAGACGTTGAATTGTTCATCTTCCACTTACCAAGAGTATGATGAAAACTATTATCTATGCAAAGAAACTTTTACCATACATACACATGTGTTTGATACGTCACTTGAAGGTATGAGTACACTCAACTGTTCTGATAGAGATAAGAGTAAAAAGAATAAAGTTATTCAAGTAAAAATGTCTGAAAATCACTGTCATGAAAAAGATTTTTATCTACTGAGTGACGTAGGCATGTATGATAAAGTTAGTCAATATCGATTTATCTCAACCAATAATTGTATATCAAGCAGGTCCGTTTGTCACAAATGTCTCAACATTTTTAGCGAATCATGCAGAGACCACTCCCACCTTCAAAATTGTAAAGACTTCCGATGTCCAGTTGATTTTATAAAATGTCCAGATTCCTACTGTATTCCACTCTCCACAGCGACTGGTGGTGGACATCAATGTCCATTAGGTCAAGAGAAAGTTCTATTGAGACAATCTGAACCAATTTGTATTGCAAACATAACGTTGCGATATAAAGACGTGTGCATTCACTCACAATTTATAGGGAGGCTTATATATTTGAATGACACATCAAGTCCTAGCCCCTGTGATAACTACAACTGTTCAAGGGGTTTTACTTGTTTGTCTTCCAGCGGCCAGGATAAATTGACACGTCTACTAAAACTCAACACACAGCTATACAGACTCTCTAATGTTATACTTCCAAAATATAAAATTTTATTTTCGCTTCCCTACCTACAAATTATAGATATAGGTATCCATAAATGTAAGATTACACATTTAGGCAAAGCTTTAGAGCACTGGGATACTTCAAACACTGTTAAATTAGACCTGAGCAATAATGAAATAAGTGAAAGTGACAACCTAAATTCTGTCACATTAATGTCAAAATTACTTTTTTTAAATCTCTCACACAATGTTCATTTGAGAATAACTGACCAGTTTGTTTTTCCATGCTCTTTAGAAGTTATTGACCTCTCGCATACATCTGTTGCGTCACTTCATGTTAACAGTTTGAAAAATGTACGTAGTCTCAGAATTCTTGATCTGAGCTATACTAGGATAAATAACTTTGAAAGTATGGGGCTACCAAAAGAATTTACATTACAGGTTTTAAACATACAAGGGTTATTTATGAAAGAGGTGCATGTTGATTTTTACATGGGGCTTAAAGTAAAAACCAGTTTATGGTCCAGTGATTTTAAGTTGTGTTGTTCAAAGGTACTTGGGAGAAATATAGATCCTGAGAAATGCCACGCCCCTGATGACGCAATATCTTCTTGTATACACATAGTAAGGGATACGTTAAAGAGAATCTTAGTTTGGGTTGTTGGTGTATTGACTATTGCTGGCAACGGCATTGTGTTGATTTACAGAGTTGTTTGGAGCAGAGAGAAAATATTTCAAACAGCTTACGGTCTTTTTGTAACAGGTCTGGCCGTCTCGGATCTCCTTATGGGCGTCTACTTGATGATCATCGCTGTTGTTGATATGATTTATGCTGATGCATATGTCTTATACGATTCTAAATGGAGAAGAAGTTTTCTTTGTAACTTTTCTGGCTTTTTATCAACACTCTCTAGTGAAACATCAACATTTTTAATTGGACTGATTACTTTGGATCGGTTCATGAGTATATCTTATCCATTCAGTGCACATGATACTTCTACAAGTCTTAAATGGAAAGGTTTCATTTTAACTTGGATGATTGGTTTCGTCTTGGCTTTAGTTCCTGCAGTTGTACCTGAATGGCAAATCTATTCTTCCAACAGCTTATGTCTGGCACTGCCTCTAAGTACTACAGGATCTCATAAACTTCCTGGTTGGGAATTTTCCATGGCTGTTTACGTCATCCTAAATTTTATTCTTTTTCTATTTATAGCTCTAGGTCAAGTGGGAATATTTGTGACTGTCATTAAGAAGAAAAATCTACCTTCTATGAGGCATTGTTCCGTGAGGAGAACCCAGGACATGAACATAGCCAAGAAACTTGCATTTGTTGCTTTGTCAGACTTTCTGTGTTGGTTTCCCATCGGCATAATGGGAATCCTGTCTGTGATTGGTCTAGAGTTTGACAAAGAAACGTACGCATGGATGGCAGTGTTTGTTCTGCCAGTAAACTCTGCATTGAATCCCATGATATATACCATCCCAGTCATTATAGACAGGCTTAAATGTAAAACTTAATATAAAATGTATTATTTTCTTTTTAAATTAGTGAAAACGAAATAAAATATTTAAGCTATTAGTATCAAATGTAAAAAGAAAAATACCTTAAACTTTGTAAATCTTCTTTTAACATATGAATATATATTTTTTTCTGAAAAGAATTAATGCAATGATGATTTAAAATATAGAAACAGGTAAAAAATATTCCTAAGTGTTTAGAACTCATTATGTTTTACTACCTATTCCCTTGCACAATCTGTGCATATAGAATAGCAAATTGTTCAACTTTAAGGTTAACATGAGCAAGTCAAAGTAATTATATGATTTTATACGTTTCATGTTATAAACGAAATTTAAAAATTTTATGTTGTTTTTCCTTTTAATCGAACTGAAGATACATTAAGTAAAAAAAAAAATAATTAATAAAGTAAAACAAAAATGTATTTATCGGTGAGTAGAATTTGACCTCAAGCAGAGAGCATATCAGTCTGAATACTCAGATATTAGGCCATTCTGGAACATACTTTTTAATGATTCTATATAGACTTCAATGTCACATATTTGAAACCACAAAAATATTCTAATACAGACGTAGGCTAGAAGCCATGATTAATATTGTAAACAGGAAACATTATTTTTTATTCTTAATTTTTATTTACAGATAAAGTTGTCAGGAATTTAATCGAACAAATATGTATTTATATATTTTTTTAAATACTAATATATTGTTTGTCAACGTTGAATACAACACACTGTAGGTCAGATTAAAGTTTTTAAACACATTGATTAAGATGTTGCAACTATCTTGGTCTGAAGACAGTATTAGTGTTTCCATATCTTATTGTACTAAATATGTCTATTTTTTAAGCTATATGTTTTTAATTTGTTACAGTATGTGTATTGGTATATAAGACTGCGCTAGTTATTTTATCTTATAATTGCTGTTGCAAAGAATTAACAATTAAAACAGAAAAAAATAATCGATGAAAATTCCATGAAGCTTAATAAATTTAAAAATAAAAAACAAATAACGTACATTCATTGTATATGTTAATATTGAATATGTTTCTGTTATTTGTATTAATATGTTTCTGTTATTTGTATTAATATGTTTCTGTTATTTGTATTAATATGTAGGCTATAAAAAAAATAAAATACAGATATATTTGTTTCAGTCTATTTTGAAACTGATTTTTTTATTTTATCTTATTTTTTTTCTAACCGTCAACTTATACACATGAATATAAATAATGAAAAAACAATGTTTTTATTTTCATTGCGTTTAATTAGTTTGTGGTCAATTATTTGTAATAGCACAGAACTTAATTAAAATTTTGCAACAAATGATTTCCGACAAAATACCATGAACATTTTAAATGATGTATTTTTATTTACTCGTGTCATATTTTTTAAAGTATTTTTTTCTATTCATAATTTCTTTCGAAAACGCTAAAAGCTAGAACTAGACATTAATTCGAGGTAATTACATTGACAAATGATGTAAGAATAACACGATCCACTAGCTGTACATCGCTAGAACTTTATAAAATGTATGAAACTATGCCCATGTATATTTAAACACTTTCTACTTTCAATTTTTTTTTTCATGAATTTGTAATCTTATATTGGTGTATCTATTCTGTGTCACAAATAAAATAGAGAAACTAAAATATATATGTATATAATTCAATTTATTCTATCAACAGTGCTATGTATTTAAAATTTATAACAAATGAGCTAATGTTATGTTTGAGAAAAAAAAGAACAAATTGAAAAATAAAAACATTTGTGTTATGAACTGTAACAATAAAAAATTAAAATCTAAAAAGTAATGGACTTTCTATTTAATGTTTAGATATGTTTATAATTGTGAATAAACCTAGCCTAGTACCTGGACATTGAATCATATAATACAAACTTAAATAGACATAATGAATGAATTAAAAGGAAATAAATAAAAGTAATGGTGAGAAAATTAACTAAACTAAATATGTGTTTACATTAAATGATAAATAGCATACAATTTTAAATAATTTATGTTTCCAGGTTGAATCGCACGCTTAAAAAAATATTAATGTTAATTTATAAGGAAGTATGTAAGATAAAATAAATAATTTTTACATCCTAGTGTTTTTTTTTTTTTTATATTTTGTTTACAAAGGTGGTTGTTTATATTATTGTTTTATTATTATTATGATTGTATCTAACAGGCTTGCGGAGCCGCCATACTTTTTCCGGCTTTGCTCCGACTCCCACAAATTTGAAGGCTGCGGCTCCTGGCTCGGCTCCGGCTCCCTATTAATATAGTATCAGACGAGACCAATTTTTTTTAATTACGCCACGAAAACATGCCGCTGATAAAAAGTTATGCAAATTTTGCCGCGTTCACCTCCATAGTCAGGAACTTGAAAAATAAACGCATTGTCGGTTTTACCAAAAACAAACCATTTCAGTGCATCCAGAATCATATCATTATTTTCGACCGAGGTTTCACTAGTCGCCATTTTCATAAGTAATAAAAAGTTATTTCAACGATCAAATTAGCAAATAGAAAAATGATGCAATATTTAAAATATTTTAAAGACGTCTGTATTTATATTAATTACTTATAAATTCGAAGTGACTATTCGGACCCGGGTACCAATAATCTTCGATTTTTATTCGGACCCGTCCCAATAAAGTCTGATTGTTATTGGGACCCGTGGCAAACATGCACATAGTTTAGCTATACATAAATTTTATTATTGTTTTTTCTTTATTTTTAGCGCATTTTCGAGAAGTCGAATGCGCTACTGTCCCCGCTTTGTCTGTCCGTCATCACCCCAGATATCAGCAACCATAAGTCCTAGACCCATGATGTATATACTTTTTTTGTAGGCCTTGACCTGACATTCTTGCATCAAAAGTCCATTTCGCGATCAGTGTTTATTTACCGTTTTTTTTTACTATATAAGCTATATTAATAATTATGTCATTTTCATTGCCCAATTCTAAACCTTATACGCTGCTGTGGCGCACCAAATGAATGGGTTATTGAACGGAAGTGAAACAAGATTGGCAACAACAATTTATCAAACAACAATTGACGGAGTTTTCGGACGATTAAATGACTAAAATTTAGAATGTTTCAATTATGACTCCTATTTCAGTGACCACAAACCACTTGTAGTTTACAAATATTTACTGAAAGCTAACAAACGTACCAATACATAACACGAAAATGCGCTAACACGTCATGTGTCCAGAATGGAACAGGCTTAAGATGCTGGTTTTATAATTGTTTGAATTGTATGATTTAATCGTTACTCAGTGTCTAGGGTTGCGACTAAGCGGACTTTGTATTATTATTTTTTCGGGTTCCGTCTAATAATGTTTAAATATAGCTAAGCTTAGTGCATATTTGCTACGGGTCCGAATAACAATCGGATTTTATTGGGACCCTGGTCCGAATAGTCACAGCCTTAAAATTTTATCTACTCTATTTCAGCTATTCTGTTTATAATAAACTTGTTAAATACAGAAAGCGACCATTTTGTTTTAAGTCTATTACACATTCGCGTTTAAATAATATACGAAATTACGCGTTCTATTTGTCGTCGTAGTAAAAATTTTTTTTTTAATGATTGATACAATTTTTCTATGAAATAAAACTTTTTTAACTCATTATATAACGAAATAATATGCCATAAAAAAAATTTCGGAGGGTAAACAAGGTTTAAAACGAACACAAAACGATTCCCCTTTAAAGATTTATTGTGGTGATTTGCGTGCACGCTATCATTTAAATGTAGTTACTGTTGTGGCGTTCGTAAAACATGACAACATTTCAAATTGTAGGAGGCAAACAATCAAACAAATTTGGAATTTTAAAGCTAAAAAAAAAAAATTCTGCTGTAAAAAAATATCATTTGGGAGCCGTGGAGCCGCCAGATCTTTTCGGCTCTGGCTCCGGCTTAGACTCCAACAAAATGTAGCGGCTCCACGTCTCCTCAGCTCTGGTTCCGCAAGCCTGGTATTTAATGCTATCAAATTCTTCCTGCCTGTTACAATATCACTTTGTGTTGATGATAAGTTGGTAGAAACTAAGGCCGGATGAAGTACATTGGTTTGTTATATTTTTTGTTACTTTGCCTGTTCTTCGAGTGACTGATGGGGTAATCTCTTTCAGTGAACTAATGGGATAATCTCTTCCAGTGGGCTGATGGGATAATCTCTTCCAGTGGGTTGTTGGGATAATCTCTTTCAGTGAGCTGATGGGATAATCTCTTCCAGTGGGCTGTTGGGATAATCTCTTTCAGTGGACTGATGGGATGATCTATGTGTTACTCACTAAGCACAATTTTAAAACATATAAAACATACTAGTTAAATTATGTTAAATATATATTTTGTATATTCTGTGTATCATTAGCCATAAATATCTTCACAATTAAAAACAATATAACATTTAAAATTTGACATTATTTATTTTGTTTTTTTTGTTTCTTATTCTGTTGTCAGTTTGAACTCATGTGAATGAAAGGTTTTAGTTTCAATTTATCAAGACATGACGACTTATAGATCTTTACTTACAATGAACCAATTCGACGTTACAGTGAAAGTAAACATTGTGCCAGTAGTCACCTTCCGAGAATATAGTTCCACCATTCCCAAACATCATGTTAGAGGTTTCTTTCCCCCGGGATAGGGAAGCTAGTGAATATATTCTAAACGTGTGAGTCAAGGCTCCTTGTCTGACAATTGCTTTTGTATGTATCACCTACTGGAACAACTGTTAAGGTCTACCATGTCGGATGTCTTGTAGACAAGAAGTTTCAACCAATTATGGATGTTATAGATGACATGAAGATCTACAATTCAAAAAATCATTTACTGCTCTGTCGGCAATCAAGTATATGTCACACAAAATCGCGTCTGAACACGAAATCGTGTCTGTCACACAAGATGACGGCAACATTTACTGTATGCTACATGACAGCCAAGATACGTCTTCCAACTGGCCAGTCAAGCAAGATGTCCCCTACGTAGCTGCCAGTAAAGACATTGGTCCAGCGATATGAAGAGTGATACAAGGCATGCAAGGTTGTGATATGTTTACGAACACAACGATCATAAATTAAAAGGCAATGAAAGCGATCTCAGAAAAAATATCAACAGAAAAAGACCAATACATTTCTTTGTCATACTCCATGTACAGGCGCTATTAGAAAACTAATTTCGTATGTGTATCTCGCCATACTGTATTATTTGTGGTGTTCAGTTTGTTATTAAATGAGAAGTGATCTTAAGATAAATATATACAGAAATTATCAAATAATATTTTGTATTTTTTTCCACAATCTAAATCTTGATGCAAACAAATTGTGTACGTATATCTAAAAAAATGAAATATGTATAATGTTCAGTCTGTTATTATTCCTTTAATAGGTCTAAATCTAATGTACAATGACCTCCTTTTAATACTAACCTTAAACTACGTCATGATCTTTTTCTCATGTTTTTTATAATTACGTCACATTAATGAATTGTATAGGGGTGGAGTCTGAGTAGCGGCAATGTCTTTTTATGTTTGAAGCTTTGATTTTTCTTTATTTTTTAAGAGGCCTCTGATATTTTCTGCGTCTGAGGCCTCAACTTGATTGATGGAATATTATTTTCAATAATTATAATTGAATGTCAGATAAACACAAGCCGAAACCCAGATTGAGGGGGGACCCCAAACATATTTTTACATAAAATATTAATAACATTATCTCATGTCATGTTGTTGAATGTCAAAGTAAAGGTGTCTCCGAAAGAAGCAAAGTACCCTGAACCCTCAATTCCATAGGTTGGCAATATCTTCTTTTTTTATTCACACTAGATATATTGTACCATGCTACAATATGTATAACAGTAAGAAAACCACCTGCTAAACATGTAGCGTATCGCTTAACCGTTAGGCACTCAATCACGCCTTTTTTTATATACGTCATGTTGAACATCACAAAACAGAGATCCAGAGTTTAATCGTCGGGGGTTGTTTTTGTTAAGCTTCTGTACCCATAATGAAGATCATTTTTTTTGGGATGAACTATATAACATATGAGCTTTATTTGATGTACTATTAAGTGCCCCTATTCTCAAATGTATTTTGGCTACAATAATCTGCACATGTATTTTGGGGGTCAGTTCGAGTACATAGATATGCAATTTTTTCTTTGCATGAAGACTGATTGTTAACGCGCTCAAATATATATATATATATATATATATATATATATATATATATATATATATATATATATATAACCATTTTTAACTCTACCTGCGTGCCTACTCGCCTGTCCGGGTGTCAGCCCTTTGTTTTCTAGTATGTCTGTCTGTCCGTCATCACCCTAGATCTCAACAACCATAAGCCATAGACCCATTATGTATTTATCATTTTGTATGTCTTGGACTGCCATGTGTGCATCAAAAGGTTTTTTTCGCGATCTGACCTCTGAGGGCCGAAAAGGGGGCTTATTATGTACTGCTTTTACTATATAAGCTATATTAACAATGGAGCGTCCTATATCCCAGCAACCATAAGTCCTAGACCCATGATGTATATATCATTTTGTAGGTCTTGGCCTGCCATGTGTACATCAAAAATCTATTTCGCGATATGACCTTTCAGGGCCGGGCTTCAGGGTTCCTAAGGGGCTTATATATAGATTATAAGCTAAACAAAGGGGCGTAATTATTATTTATTTTTGTAACAGTTATTAAACATGACTTACTTCCCTCTTTATTTATACATGAAAATGCTCTTAAACGTCCTGTTTTTACAGGCTTAATTTTTGCTTGTTTCTAAATACATATCTATTAATTTCATCAATAAAATTTTGCTTGTTATGTAATCAACATTATATGGTTCTGCTCTAGTTCAGTTAAAATCACTCTAAATATAATTTCTCTATAAATTCGACGACAATTTCATCAGTAATATGTTTAGCGGAATGTTTATTTTCGTCTTTGTTTTACTGTGAAAATGTTACAACTTATTAAAAGATGTAAATTAAATGTTCATTTTTATATGCCCCCCTCCCACTTTTAAAACCAGAGCAGAACAGAAAGGGTGGGGGGGGGGGATTTGGCCGACTCTCACATTGCAAGAGCAGATTTCTACCTCATATTTCTATATCTGCAATGATTATAGCCACGAATGGTCATACGGTTACGCGCTTGGCAGTCAATCTGAGAATCCCAGGTTAGATTTTCGTTGAAAACCAATGGATATTTTAGGCCATGGTGAAATTTCTCGCGCTAACTCCCTTGGTGCTTCCATTTCATCGCACAATCGGCAATGATATGATTTTGCTCCGAATGTCACAGGGAACTGCCGCCATAAATTCCCTGTCTTTTCCACTGTGGCTGAGTAAGTTTATAGCAGAATATATTCTCGCGCTTCTCATAGTTATGTTCAAGGGCAACGACTTAATAGACCATTAGCTAGCTATTGAAAATACGAATTTGTTAAAGAAAACAATGACCTTTTTTAATACAGCTCGTGATAAATGGCTCTGGGTCAATGATACATATGCCAGTGTAGACGTTTGCAATATTCAGAATGTACATTTATCAAAAGGTCAAACATTTGTAAAGGAAATGTAACACGTTCTGCTCGTGCACTAAAAGAGTGAGAGAGAGGACTGCATGGACATTTATTTTCCGTTTTCCT
>JAGDYQ010000011.1:4737906-4756764 GCA_021962125.1 Bulinus truncatus
GTTATGGTTTAATAATTAATAACAGCTCTTTTTAGGCAGTTTCAATTTCGCAGAAAAGGATGTTCCAATCCCAACTTCATACCTGGTAAATGGGCTGCGATGGATTTAAAACTAGACTTTTACAGAATACAAAAAATTAAGAATTTAGTTGAGATAATGAAGTTTGGAGCACTTAGAGCTTGTAGGATACCAATAGTTTCATGGCCTCACTGAGCAAAGTGCTGCTATGTAAAGTAATTATTTTTAATTATTAAAATATGGTTAGAAGAATACAAAATTTGCCATGTTAATTTTTTAATATTATGTACTACCAACAAAACATTTATTAAAAAAAAAGTCAAATACAAAGTTAGCTCTAACTTTCAATTGAAGAAGCTGCATTTGTTTTTATTTGCACTGATGGCCATATTGGCATGTTATAAAACTGAAATTTTCTGTAATAAATAACAGTTGACCAATATTTATAATAAATAACATTATAAATTTTTAAGATAAAGAGATTATCTAGTTATTAAGAAACAAAACAAGTTGCAAAATTTTTTTTGTTTATTGAACTTCAAACAAATAATTTAAAAATCATGAATGAAGGAATGAATGAAAAATAAATATTGACATTTGGTGCATCCATCCTCACTTTTTTGCAACACAAGCCAAGTCATAATTAATATAGATTTCTTTCTTAAAAACAATTTACAACACTGTTAACAAATCTAGATACATGTATTTAAAAAATCAACAACACTGAAGAGTGACAAAAAGTACAATTGCACATTATGAAAGAAGTTGACTTAAATCTCCAACTTCTGCAAGAAAATAGCTGAAGCCTCATACTTGATCTGTCATACCAACAGAAATAAAAAAAAAGTAGCTGTCCTTAAAATGACTAGGTTTAGACTTCTGACTAAATATGGGCTTAACAAATGAAATTTAAAATAGAAATTTTATTGTTGTCTCTGAAAGCCAGTTTAATACTAGTGTCATTGTTACTAATTAAATGTCCATTCTTATATACAAAGAAATAAACTGCTCTGATGTGGAATTAATGTTCAGTAATGATGAATATACTAAATTAGAACAATACTAATTATGTTGACTCAAAAAGAAATACAGAATGTTAATCAATTGTTTATTTAAAATATTTATTTCATAAAGTAATTACTGTATTAGTTTTGTGAGGCTACATAAATCCAAAAGCAGTTAATACATGTAATACTCTATGAAATGCTCAGGACTAATACATGCAAGACTGAGATGGTTACTAATGTCCATAAAATTGAACAGGAGGGTAATCATGTGACATACCAGGTCATAATGATTTTTTTTAAAGTGAAATAACATTAAGGCAGAAAAATTAATTATATTTAATTTTTTTTTTACTCAAATATATGTTTCATTTTAAAGTTACTATTTCTATTTTTCCATATAACATGGATAAGAGGTGTGTCTATTTATACAATCTAATCATAACACATTATTAAGTATTTATATAAATGTATTGTTATTAAACAAAGAAATGTTACCTTTAGAAACAGTTCTGAGTTAAATATGTACAGAGGCATCTGTTTTGTTAGCAGTATCATAAACACAAAGTGATTTTAATAATAAAAAAACAACAACACTTGTACACACACAAAGCAATTCATAAAACATTCTTGATGTAGATTAGCAAATACATGTATCAATAAAGTGACCAAAAAAATACAAGAAATTCAACATAAGCACTTTTCAAACAATTGAACTTGAGAAACCACACTTGTTAGTAAACAAATGAACATTTTGAATGGACAATCATTACCTATATTAATTATAGATATATTTTACAATTATCTGCTATTACAAGTCTATCATGTTCAAAAGAAAACATATTGGATGATTTCATAAAAATGAGTGGGGAAAAATATTTGTCACAGCCTGTCAACTCGGATACATGTTTATGATATAAAAACAACATGAACAATATGTACAGCAAAATGCAAATATAAAAAAAATATACAATATGTTCACTTATCAAAATAGTTTACAGAAAACGTTTCAATAACCCCATTAAGCTTCATAGTAAAAAATATTTCTCTGATGCATCAAACTATCTAGCTGTTTTTTTTTTGAGAAAATGTTTGTTAATAATGCTAAAAAAAAGTAAAAAAAGAAACAAGAACAGAATGTTTTATCTGTTAAACCGTCATTATTTCCATTAGAATAGATCTTTAACTATCACTTCACTGATTATCTGTAGGCTATAGACTTAAAATACATTAATGTAATATAAAGTTCCACTGAATACATATTTTAATAACACAATTTGCAAAGCACAAAATGAGACATATAGCAGACTAATTGGTGCTAATTCTAAGCTAGAACTGAACAACTCAAATATTATACACAATGTAAAGCAATACAGTATTAAACAGTAATTAGTAAATATCTAAATCCTAAAGACTTGATAAAAAAAAACTCATAGTTTTAAATTAAAAGCTAACTTTTTTTTTAATATGGTAAATCTACCTCAAAAATCTTACTATAAAAACAGAATGGCAATACGTGGTAAGAGGGCCACAATGGATTTGAAACTAAAGACTTTTACAGAAAACAAAAATTAAGAATTTAGTTCAGATAATTAAGTTTGGGGCACATTGGGCTTAAAGGATACAGCTAGTTTCATGGCCTCACTGAGTACAGTTAGACAATTTTCAAATATTAAAATATCGATAGAAGAATACACAAATATTTTTTTTTCATTAAACAAATTGAAAATTCTAGAACTTATATAACAGAAATAAAGATAAGCAAAGTTTATAATAGTTAATAAAAAGGTTTTTAATAGATTTTAAAAGATTACCAACTGTTAGTGATTATCAAGGAAACATAAAAATTTAAATCATTGAAATAAGTCATCATTTATTATTAAGTTTTAAACTTTACACTACAGATACCAAAATGACCTGGAGTAAAGTCTTTTATTACTTTGTATTTCAAGTATTTTCTGAAAAGTTTAAAAACTGAATGGTATGGTTAAAGTTAAATATATATATTTGAAAAAAGATGTATCAATAACTCATGAAAGTGAATGAAATAAATTATCTATTAATAATTAAGATATACTGAAATCATACCACAAAAAAGGATTACTGCCACAATCTAAATTAGATTCTAATTTTAAAAAAAATGAAAAAAAAAAAAAAAAGAAAGACACGGTAGATTTTTGTTGGGTAGTAAAATTGTTAGGCCTTCAGAGAAAAAATTGAAATACTAAATAAATTCCAATTCGCTTATTTAATTCTCTAATTTAACTAAAATTGCTGAATGGATACTAACTATAACCAAATAATAAATTAACATTTGACAAGATATTATATACAAATCAGAGATCAATGGTAGGGTTGGCACCAACCAATTACCAAACAAGCATTTTTTATCACAATAACAGTGTCAGTTGCACCCATTATTTAGCATATTTTTATAACCAAGAGTTACTGTGTAATACAGTTGATTTTAAGAGTCACAAAACACAATAATTAACAACTCAATCTATGTAATACACAATGGAAAGAAAAGTTCGTTTGCTTTTAACTTACACATTATTCAAAATCCTAAAAGATGGGCCTCAAATATTTTTTTTGTTAATGTAAGGTACAAAAAAACATTTTAATAGGTATTAGAATTTTTAAACATTTGTAATCTATAATAATAAACAATATTTCTGTATTTTTTAAAGCATATTTGGACATGTTTACTTATTATAAATTTCTTTTATATTAAGCCATCTCAAAGGAATGCTAAATATTTAAAGTAACTGCGCTTGCAACAAGATTTTTTTCAAATCATTAATTTTTGAGTACAACACCAAGGATGATTGGTAGTTATCAATAGATATGGATGCTTATAAACTGGTCAGCAGTTAACTTTTTTTTTTCCAGCTGGTTGGGCTCCAGCACACAATTAAGGTTTAGCCACTTAGGCACCTTTTTAAGAAATTGTTTCTGAATTCATAAGATCTGTTACTTGAAGACACTGTAACATAACAATCAGAAAGAGCTTCAATGTCTGGCCACCACTTACAAATAATTTGACTGAACAACAACTAGTCAAAATCAAGCTGATTTGTGGTTCAAAAAGAGCCAGTGATATAATCTGATTGTCACAAATACTGGATGTGGTTGAATGTAATTATGCTGTGGCTTTATCACCATTGCATATTTTAAATATGGATACATCAAAGGTCACCATGGATATTTCAGGTAAGAAGTAGTTAGTAATTTCCACCAGTAAAAAAGAATTTGGGTGTATAATGACTATTGATGGGAGTTTTTGGTGAGGCACATATGTGTTTAAAATCTAAGTCAAATGAGTCTGTTCTGTGAATAGTGGGTTCTGATTTACTGCGCTTGATTTTAGGGATTGAAGTATACAAAGCCTCCAGTGAAGCCAGGAGCTGCAGATATATGAAAAAAATCATTTTATAACCGAATATGAATTAAAAATATTTTGTTAAGTTGGCTGATAAGAACACATAAAATTCAGTAAAAATATATCGATCATTAATTATAATAAAACTACATTGAAGTAATGAGACACATAAGAAACACAGATTTGAAGTATACCTTATTAAGAAACCAGAATTTTATGTAATCATGAGAAAAAATTCCTATAATGGAATAGTTATCTTGTGAGAATAACTCTCCAAAACATCATTGAAACATTAACAAACAAATAAACAAATACTGGTTAAGAGGAAAGTCATAAACCTTTGTAATATTTTAAGTTTCCAATGATATATTGCCCTCGAATGTATACTCTTTTACAATTACAGGACTGAGAACGGTTGATTTGTTTACAATTCTATTCATTACTAGAATATAGCCAATAAATCATTAAAAAGGCAACTTATTTTGTTAATAAGAATGTGTAATATATACCTTTTAAATTTTATGTATAATGCAAACCATTTATTTAGGACACTGAAGACACAATATAATTAAAAAAAAGAATAAATACCTGTGGGAAAAGTGGCCTGTCATTCCGATCGAACTGTAGACAATCTAGCATGAATCTCTTAAGCTGCTTTGGTGTATCAGAGCGACACCGACTAAAGTCTGGTTTTAGATAGCCCTTCCCCACCATAAATATAATCTATGTGAAGGTGGAAATGAAAAAATAATTAATATTCAATACTTAGCTGAATTACAACAAAGTAGGAAACATATATGTTATTTTATGACATATGAATATACCTGATCTTTATTGTTTATATTAGCGTATGGTAATGAACAAGTTAAAAGCTCATACAACACAATCCCAAAGGCATAGACATCCGACTGGAATGTATAAGGGTTTTGTTCTTTCATTCTGATAACCTCTGGAGCCTAAAAAAATATAAAATTTTTAGAAATGATTATTAAGCAGTGAAAGTCGTAAAAGAAATATTAAGATATTGATTTTTCCCCCAAAAAATATTTCATCTCCTTTCCCACCATAGCTGATCTAATAAGTCATTAAATGTGTGTCTTTGTAGGTGAGACCTGCATTCCCTTTCATCATCATCATCATTATTTCTCTTCACCCATGGTAGAGTGAACAGAGTCCTCTGTCCTTTGCCATCTTATCCGGCTGGTTCCAAGTGTATCCCAACTTTGTGGTGTCAGCTTTTAGGTCTCTTCCTTTTACCTTGGGGATTCCTCCTCAATGCCTGTCATGTGTCACGGGTTGATGGTTTGCATAGGATGAGTCCTATCCAGCCCCAACGCCTCTTTCTGATTTCTTCTTCAGCCCAGAGTTGGCAGGTCCTTTCCAGAAGACTGACTTTGATAATGGTGTCAGGCCAGCGATTTTAGAGGATTCTTCTGAGATGTTGGTAAAGGTATGCACTTTCGTTGTTGTGGTCTAAGACATCTTCCACGTTTCTGCTCCATACTGCAGGACTGATTTGACTATGTTAAAAAGTCGAATCTTAATTTCTAAGGACAACTCTCTGGAGGTCCAAACATTCTTTAGCTGCACGAAGGATGCTCTTGTTTTGCTTCTTGATTTGACGTCTGCCTCTATGGGTCAACAACGCTACCCAAGTAAAAAAAGACTACACTTCTTCCAAATGACTTCCTGGTAGCCTGACAGGAAATGTGCTGGTGGAGTTGATTTTAAGGATCTTAGTTTTGTCCTTGTTAATATTGAGACCAACCTCTAACACTGGCTCAATGATGTCCACTCGATTCCATTCCTCCAGTCTAAGGTAAATTTCTTCATAATCCAGTCAAGAAGGAAAAGGAATGGTGACAACAAGCATACTTGTCTGACTGCAGTCCGCACCTGGAAGCTGTTGGTGAGCTGTCCTCCATGGATTACTCTGCAGGACATGCCATTGTAAGAGTTCTTTATAATGTTACTCGCTTTGTTTGGATTTGTAGTGTCAATGGAGCTTTCAGAGGGTCTATCTATACTGTCAAACAAAGTCCACAAGTTGATAGACAATGGTGAGTTCTACTCCTGGGACTGCTCAATTATGATGCGATGGGTTGTGATCTAATTCATGCAGGATCTGTTTTTCTGAAAGCCTGTCTGCTCATCTCGCAGCTGTGGGTCAACTGAGTCTTTCATCCTCTCCAAGAGAATCCTGTTAAAAAGCTTGCCTGGTACAGAAAGTAATGTGATGCCCCCTGTAGTTGCTGCAGTTGCTTAAGGGTAGACAGCTTTATTGCTTCCCCTTTACATGTACATTTTTTTAAACACAAGAAGAAAATAAGTTAAAATATAAAATACTGTATGCATGATGTGTGTTTGATTATTGGTTTATTCATGAAACATAAAGCCATGGCAGTCATGATAAATTAATTTAAAATGCATTAACCCTTCTAAGAATACCAAGGTCCAGCTAATTAAAATCTCCTTACCATCCATAATATAGAACCAGAAGGTTGTTGAAACATGTGTGAACCACTCCATCTTGTTTTTACTGTTGCTAATCCGAAATCACCTATTTTAACTGTCATATTTTCTGTACAAACCTCCGTCAGAAAAATATCTACATTTGATATCAAGGATTAATCAACAAAAATCCTTCCATTAATTATTTTTACTTAATATAAATTAAACAGCATCAGACTTTACAGAAACAATTGATGCATTTTTATTTAAAATTTAAAGGATACTGTTAGATTTCAAATCTCTATGAATTATTGATTTTGCATGAAGGTAGCTGAAGAGGTAGGTAAAAAAAAGAAAGTGTTAAATCATAAATGTAATATGTATAGTATCTGATAGGACAGAGGACATTTAAGGTCGAACGTTGAATATTCATATACATGTAATTACACAAAACTATTTAATACAATTTTCTTAAAAATGTAATCACTTTATGGAGACCATTGACAATTCTGCTATGGTGCGTAACTTCAATACATTTTTTTTCCCACCAATTCACTCAAATGCTGGATTTTTCAATAATTCCATGATGTATAGATTAAAATAAGATTCCAATCATTATGTTATATTAAAAAAAAAAAAGAACACATGGATAATGTAAACAAACATTAAATTTGACAGGAATGAGGTGACTAAGAAGGTTTGAAAAAGAGTTTGAATAAATATTATAAAATAATATATGTTTACACTTGCAGGATCTTGAAAAATTATTTTCTAAAAAGGCTCGTTTGATTAAAGGAGAAATTGCAAATTACGAACATGAATATAGTTGTTTTTGAAGATGAGAGAAAAGAAATCATGGATCAAATATATAAGTATTGAAAAAAACAAAACATCAAAGTATCCTCATATCATCATAATGACTCACATTCCCTCCCATGAAGTATTAAAAATCGTTACTGAAAGTATAAATAAGTTACAGATTTAAAATTAATTTATCTTTAAACAGTGAAGATCTTAGCTCACATGTATAACACATTTAGAGAATTACAGGAGGGCCTGAAAGAATATTTTCCTGATTTGAAAAAAAAATGTTAAATAGAAAAAATATCTGTTCAAAATAAATACAATATACATGTACATGTCAGAAAAATTATTGCTTGCAGATGAGAAATAATAGTTGAAATTACATTCAGACAGATTCTTAAAAAATAAACATTAAGGAGTGTACTTAAACCTCATTCTGTTTGCAAATTCAACATGAGTATCAAGTTTAAACAGAGAAAATCCAGAAATACATCTTGCCTTTTCCATATCTACGAGTAGTTTTTTAACATTTGGAGACATTAAATGAAAAAAAAAAAGGCTTTTAGAGATTAACTCTCAGAGAACAAAAATATGATGATCTGTGGTCTTAACGTAAACAATTTCATCCCATATTGATTTTAATGTATGTTATTTATGATACAAATTTTATTTATTTTATTGAATGAATTTTATTTTTCGTTTAATATTTTTTGCTTGGGTACTAAAAAGGGATCAAAGATGATTATTATTTAACTGAATTCCTTCCCCCCCCCCCCCCCCCCAAGGATAATAAATATAACAAAAAATAAGAAGGGAGTGGAATCTTTTAAAACACTGGTCTAGAGATAGGGGCGTTGATTACTGACAACTGCTTGGTGGGGAAATGGTTAAAGAATATAAATAAAGAATATAATAATGCCGAATAACCCATGATATAAAAAAATATCCTTATGGAAAAACTTACTCCATGCCCTGTGCAGACTGCTTAGCAATCATGGTGAGCTGATCCATACGGAACTTAGTTTCTTGAACATGTAAATGTTTATACAGACTGTGACCATCACACCACTGGGTCACTATAGCCAAGTGAGGTTTAGATACTAAACCCATGAATAACAAGATGTTTAAATGTCTTGTTTTCCTAATTTAAAAATGAAAAAAGGTTGGAGTAATTTAGTTAGATCAGAAAAGATTAATGTCTTCATAATGATACAATATAAAAGGTAAAAATTATTGCCAATAATCAAAGCCAATTATTGATATGAACCAAAGAATATCATACAGAAAGTGCATCGCTATTTAAAAACCCCTCAACCAATGACTAAGAAAATGCCGTCATTTGTGTTATTTTCCTTCTTGATGGTGTAGCATCTTAATATTTATACACAACAGAATACACAAAATATGGCAGCTTTGGAAAAAATTATTTCAAATGATGGTGCACATTCAGTATAATTTATATTCTGTGATATGAGTTGAAAGATAGCCTATCATCAGTAAAAAGAAAAAAAGGTAGTCAAGTGAATTACAAAAAATATACACAAGATTTTCAGCAGTTGATAAAGGTTTTTTTTGTATGGATTGATTTATGTTATTAGAATCAAAAAAAAAATATAAATTGTTGGTTGGTAAAAGAAGAAAAAAAAGAAAAAAAACAAAAACAAATTTATTATTTTAAGATGTAAGAATAAAAAAGAACAAAAATATCCAATTCCAAAACCAAAAACCAAGTGGTAGAGTAAAGAAGGGGGGAAGGGGGGGGGAGGATGGATTTAAAAAAAGAAGAAATAGGAAAGAAATTAGAAAACACTGCTATACTAAAATTTTTAACTAATGTAAATGTAGTGAAAGATTTTTCTGTAAGTCAGCTCATTTTAGAACGAATTATTAATCTCTCACTAAGAGGTACTAAATATAACATTTTTTACCTTAAAACACCAACTTCATTTTTAAAGGCTTGCATCTGGGCAGGCGTGGGATCAGTAACATTTAGTTTTTTAACTGCTACAGGACCATGCCAATGCGCTTTGAAAACTGTTCCAAAAGAACCTGAGCCAATTTGCCTATCGTACATAATTTCACCATTTGGTATTTCCCAATCTTCATTTGAATCTCTTCTTGTTCTCTAAAATAAAATAAAAAATGTAATTTTTTTTAACTGAACCACCATGAAGAAATAGTCACCCCGCTTAACACAGTTCTGAAATAACACTATTTCCAAGAAATGTAAATATTTTTCTTTTTAAATCCTTTGGACACATAAACATGGTAAATTTCACGGCTTGAGCATTCCTTGATATGATTAACACTAACAGTCAGTCTAAGGGGTAGCGAGTCTGCATACATACATACAATACAATAGTATTTTAAAGGAGAATGTTTTTTTATAATGGTTTTTATTTTTAGATAGAATATAAACGATGAAAGTTAAGAGAATATTGCTAAAAAAACCAAATGCAGTAAAAGCCAATTAAAATAACATTAAGTCACTGAAATATTCTTTTTAATCAATGATTTATTAAAAAAATAAGATATCAATAATTACTGAAATAATAAAATACAGCTTATGATGTAGAGTATATATATGATATATATATATATTTATACATATGTATATATCTACACATTTTTTCTAATTTACTGCAATTACCCCCGATTTGACATGGTATTAATCATTGCCCCATTTAGAATTGCTTTTGTTGGAACATGTTCGCTGCGTTAAGCGGATATGATTAAATTTGAATAAATAAATTTTTTTTTAAATTAAAAGATGAAATTACAGTTCTCTTTCCAGGATCTGTCTCTACAGATTTTGCACGTGGCCGAACATGTTTTGCAACTATAGTTGGAGAAGAATGAGCACTTTTTGTGGGACTGCCTGCCGGAGACTGTGAAGGAAGTGTCAGTGTCTGAGACTGCTGATCTGTTCAAAAGAATACACCTTTCCATTTAAGACAAAAGTAATTATAAACATTTATGAGAATGGTAAAAACAAGATAAATAAATAAGTCCTCATACATTGGATGAAAATAGATGTATACATATATATATACATATATATATGTTATTTTCAATGATTTTTTTAATTGGATGTATTCCAATAAATTGTAGATTCAAAGTATTGAAAAAATATATAAAATAATAATTCTCAGCACAAGACAGAAAGTTGATTTCATAGCTGTTACAGTGTTTCATAATCAAATTCAATAATATAATTTAATAATATTACATCAGTAATTCTAACTTTAGTTTTTTTATTTTAAATTGGAGATCTAGATACAATATTAACAAAATAAAAATTAGAGCTGCTGTTCGATTTAATCAAGGTTTAATCAAAACAAATTAATTATTTGTATTCATAAACAAAATTATTTTCTAGTGAGCTAAATGTGAATCATTGAGCTGCATGCGGCTCTTCTGACTTTTATGCGGCTCTCAAAGAGAAATTTTCTATTACTTTGTTGCTTTTTTTTTTACTTAATATTGTTTTCATTTACTGCCAATTTTTTAGTATTTTTACTAAATAAAAATCCATTTGACCCCTAATATAGGTCTAGGTCCTAATCTATAAGATGGCATAAGTCACTTTCGAATATGGCTGAGCTTTCTAATAATGTTACAGCCGCATTAAGCATTAACAAATGTGTGTGTATTCAATTATATTTCAATTATCAAAAAAATGGTATTGTCAGAAAGTGGTTATCCACTTTCTCTGTTTTTTACCCCCTTATGGTAACATTTGACATTCTTCAGAACTCATCTCCTCTCCCCACAAAGATCATGCTATTTATGGATGACCCCACCAACTAACCAGCTAAATACTAGCTTGAAGTTCCATCCCATAGGTTGTTTAAAAAACCATGACACCTGTCAATCAAAAAGTGGCAAGCACTAGCACTTGTTAACTAATTGTATCATTCAGGGTCAGAAAATATAATAAAGAAATGAAAGTCATATTATTTCAAGGTCATCTAACTGCTTTGATTTCATGTTAATTTATCAGTTTCTGCATTTGCATTTTCTTATTATGTTCTTTATGATCTTTTCTGATCAATCTCTGTTGATAAATTTTTTTCGCAATTCTGAGCACTTGGGTAAAAGTTAACAAATAAAAGGTTGTGTTAAAAATTTAATCGCACAATTTTTGAACGTGTTCACACGTTAATGGCAATTAATCAGCAGCCCTAATAAAATGAAGCATGTTATAAATGTTATAAAACATTATTAAATAAATGTTAGATCATTATATTCTTTAAGATTTAAAAGTACTATTATGCATTCCAAAAAATAAAATTCCTTAAGTTAGATTAAATCTTATTGGGTTAGAAATAAAGAGACTCTAAATTTAGATTATCATTCAAGAGGAATACCATGCTTGAAAAAATCCTTGGGAATCCATTTCTATCTAATATCTGAAAATATGGCAAATATGCTTATATTTTTGTCAATCTTGTAATCTAAATACAATTTGACAAATAAGATACGTTTTTAAGGTAATGTGCAGAAGATACCAAAAAAAATTTAATTTAAGTGCATGTTAAACTTTACCCCTGCAACATGCATAACAAACATAATTATGAAAATGCCACCAGAGAGATTATTTATCTCCACAATTAAACTGTTGATTTTGGTTTAAAAAATTAAGCTTCAAAACAAATGGTTGTAAAAATGAATGTGTTCATTAAAGATGTAGATAAATAATGATACATAAGTGGGATTTTTACCTAAATGAAAAAAAAAGTGTCCCCCCCCCCCATTGCTGAATTTCATCTCAGCCTTTACTGCAGTATACATGTATTTGTTAAACTAACTGTTCATGCTGATTATTGTATGTATAGCTGATAAAAGATATATACATAAGCCTAACAAAAATGATAATTTTTTTTTTTAAAACCTATTTACAAATTGAAAGAAACTAAAAAAAAGACAACTTTCATTGGACCCATCATTGAAAATTACTAGCTACATGTACAAGTTTTGCAAGTCTGTCTGGTTTATGAAGAAGATTATTACAGTATCTAGCTTTGTAATCATTTACTTGTTGCATACTGGTACATGTATATCATTTACATACAAATCTAACTAAATTCACTAATTCAGTGTTGCACACATATTACACTCTCTAATGTAACTTTTATAAATTTCTAACATAATAATTAATGGACACTGTGTTTTTAAAACTCTCAGAGCCTCACTAATGTCATAATGTTTTAATACAACTCAAAGTGCTTATACTTCATAATCTAAGAAGAGGTATTTAAAGTGGTGACCACATGGATACACAGAAAAAATGCCCTAAAAAATTATATTAACGAGAATAATCAAATGCCATGGGAAAAAGTATCAATTTAAAGACACTCCAATGACAATTTTAAACATCCTTTCTGCCAATTTCTAGTTCCAAACCTTTCCAGTATAGTACAAATATAACAAACAGCATTCTAGCTCTAATTTTTAATAAGACATCCAGTCATGTATGAGAAATCTTGGTGTATCAAAGTGTGAGGATTAATACTGAGTCAACTGAAACAATTTACTGAATTTAATGAACAAATAAGGGAATGGTAGGATAATATCGCCCATGTTGGGATAAAAAAGTCAGCAATGACTCAAAATATTTTGGGGATTAATGAATTCCAAATGCACAGAAAAGAAAATGTGTTATTTCTATCCTTTGAAAATACACACATTTTCTAAAATATATAAAAAATGTTGCAAGTGGCTGGCTGACACAAGAAAAAATATATTTACCAAAATCTAGCCTATTACAAATGAAATTAAAAAATTCAAAAACATTTTTTTTTTTTCTTACATAAAATTAAAGCTTTAACAGGTAAAGGTTAGATTTAATATTGAAAGTTTTTTCTGTTAGCTTTAAGGTACCATGCTAGAGTGATAATTTTTATGTTTAAACTGGGAGGGGGAAGAGAAAAAGAAAACTTTACAACTTTACATACTGGTTAATATTTTAGAAGTTGTATCCATCACAAACAATGCAATTTGTTTAATTCAAACTGTGCATTCATAATACCTCTATTTCGAGATTTCAGAACATTTTTTGCAAATGAGGCACTGCTATCACTAGCATGTCGTTTATCCTTATAGAAACTATATCGATAACTTGAAAACATATCTGTAATGGTATCAGGAAGCATACATTTTTTACTCATATTTTTAAAAATTCACATTTCATCAAAGAAAAGAAATTCTTTTTTTACTTACTAGCCTGACTGTGTAATTCTCTAAATCTTCTTATACAATCCTGAAATTATTAAGTTAAAAAAATATTTGAGCCAACTTTAATAAAATCTTATAAATTCCTTCATTTAAGTTTACTAATACTAATGATCTCATAGTTTTAAGAAATCAGTAATCTCCATACCTGTTGAGAAATATCACTGCTGTCAACAATGTTAGCACATACATTTGGAGCTGATGTTGATCGTTCTCTGTGTCCCAACTGTGGAGCAGGAGGGCGGCTAATATGGCCCCCTTTAGATGCAGACTGACCTTGTTTTCTATTTAATGGTGTTCCCTGAGGCTCTGCTAACATTCTATTTGCAAAAAAAAAAAATTAAATTTTTTTTCAATGAAAAACAATGAAACTTAATTTTGATATAAAAATATTCTATATCTTAAAAAACCTACTGATGAACTTGTTCTCGAGAATTTTCCCGCATTGTGCGTAGATATACTTCTAGGTCACCCTGACAGCTTCTGGGAACTTTATCTTCACATCGTTGATGGAACTTAAGACCACATGTCTGACATCGAATACTTTGAAACAGGAGATTACGGCAGATATCACAGAAAGTTAATGAGAAATATGTTTTCCTTCCCTGTCAAAATGTTTCAAATGTAAACTGTAACAATTTAACTGTGAGATTCATTTATTAAAAAACATACACTGCATTTTCTACAGTAACTTACATAATTATGAGACAGAACTACAGCACGTGGCATAGATCTTGGTATACCATTATCATCATCAACTTCCACAAGCTCTACAGAAACTTCCTGTCCAGCCAATTCCCCCATATCTGTATTCCAAGTTAATTGAATTCTAAACAGAGACATGAAAAATGATAAAGAAATTAATTAGAATCCTAGCATATAAACAAAATATACTCAGATGAGTTCATCCAAAAAAGTATGAAAAGTAATGCAATGTTATTTTCACTAAAAAATTGGCATGATCATTTTGAGATAAGGACATCATAAGATATCAAATGATTTTTGCAGAAAATGGATTTAAATGGCAGTTGTCTTAATTGGGTCCTATCTCAAGTCTTTCTGTCTGCTGTAGATGGAAAGTAAGAATGTTGCTTTCTGTTTAAATATCAATAGCTTCTTGTCTGAGTCTTGAATCTATAAATGTTTTTAAAAATCTGTTTTAAGTAGTTTATGTGGTTATAAATATGAGATTTATGTCTAAAATATTAAAAAGTAAAAAAGTATTATCATTTAAATTGTTGTCTTTTTTTTTAATTACAACTATAGCAATTTTAAATTGCCAGACAAAAACAATTGTGATAAGCGAAAAATCTCAGACAATAAAAACAGTTGCGCTCTTCGTTACAAATTTTGTTAAGATTCTTTTTTTAAGTCCATCTAATTAGAAAAAAAAAATATTCTGTAAAATGAACATAATATAAATAGAGTTATCAGTTAGATTATTTTAAAATTAAAATTCTGTTACTAAGACTAAGTGTAAGTTAAAAAAAATCCAACAATTTTCAAAATTGTAAAAACGCCATTTCGGGTTAGTACTTTAATGGCCAAAAGTTTAAAAATAGACATGATAATCTGGCTGCCAGAGTTTGTATCCCACTCACTGTTAGTTTTTATCTACTTTTAATAATTATTCCTTTTAGATGTTATAAACAAAAAATAACTAATAGACCCATATAATTACAGTAACCTATTCATGATAATCTAAAAGCTGAGCTATGGTATATCTATACAAAGGTTTTAAGGGTACAGCTAGTATACATAAGGGGATAGGTGGCCGAGTGGTGTAGATACTCGACTGTCAACCTGAGAGTCCTGGGTTCGATCCTCGGTGAGAACCATGGAAATTTTTCCAGGTGAAAGGTGTTTCAAAGTCGTCGGATAAAAAAACTTTGTTTGAAACGATGGTTTAGTTTTTCCTGTATCACCAATCTGATTTCAAAGACCAAATAATTTTTCCCCAAAAAGTAATTGTGTTAGAAACTAAACAAATAACAAATGCACATCTTAAAAATATTTTAGCTTAAACTAGTGTAAACTTTCACTATTTTCATATAAAGATCACCTTGTTTTGTGTCTAAAAACTTGGCACTGAGATGCATCTAGACACCTTCTTTTCATGGCTTTCATTAATCCTTCTTTAAGTGTTGTACCAGGCTTAGCAACAACCTATTAAATACAAAATTGTTTAGTATTGGTATTAGTTTTGAATAAGAAAAAAATTGTCAATGCAAGTCTTAAGATTAAGATAAAAAGAAGAGTGATTGGGAAATATTTCAAGAGTGAGTTACATGCTTTTTAAACAGAAGGTTTAAGCAGCACAAATTGTGCTTATAATTAGGCCTCACATTTCTATGACCTAAAAAAAAAGATAGTTATAAAGATAGAAATATGCATGCATTTATTACCTGAAAAATACCAAAAAGTAAAAATATTACTTTATAAAAAAGGTTGTTTCTTTTCAAGGTTTAAATGTAGCAAACTTCTATACACACCTTTAAGAATGATGAATCTATTTTAATATACTTTCAGACATATATTTTTGCTACAAACAAATAGATAATTTATGAAGGTTATATTCTTTTATAAAATTTTCATACTGTACTCATGTTGAGTGACATGGTTTTAATTCCACGATAATAAACGTAAGTAACAGTTCTAATAATAATGTGAACATCTAATAACTAATTCGCTTTTTTTAGGGACCTGGGAAAAACGGTCCAACCCAGAATTTTCAGGTAGACAAATAAGTGCTCCCACTTGACTATCCATCCCCCACCAATAACATATGAGCTAACCACTTTTGCTTTATTAGCGAAACTGCTGCGTGTGTCACAAAACTCGTTCCAAACATCGAGACTAATGCATTGATGACTATCAAAATTGCCCTTTGCTATATATTATTCCAACTGTCTTGCCTCCACATCATCCCATAAGGAAACTTAGAAATGTATTAAAACGAGCCCAAAATGACCTGAAAAATGCATTAAATGTTTGTTTTTTTTTTTAGAAAAATTTGACATAATATGCAGAATTATAAAGTATGCATTTATATAACAAATTAAAATTATCATTGTGAGTTCAGACTAAGTGTAATATTGTTAGAATTGTATTTGAAATAAATACAAACCACAAAATTAATATAATATTTTTCATGAAATTCTGAGTGCACTTACAATAAGTTTAAGACAATAACGTCTGTATCTGATGGGATATTTATTTATTTAAAAGAAAGAAAGGCTAAGAATTCTTACCGTTGTGACCATACTATTTGGCAAATATGCTTTAATATGAGCATTACTAGAGGAGCGAGGTGCCAGTTGGGGACTCCTCTGCCCAGTGGCTAGTTGTCTAAGATTGGTATTGCTGTTGTTAGGAGTTAGTGGGGGTCCTGGAGATAAAAGTGGTTCTTCTTGCATTAACCTGTCATGAGCAGGCGATGATGGAGGTGATCCACCTCCTAAACTTATCTGATCTTGAAGCCTTTGCTCTCTAAGTTGATATTCGTGAATCTTATTTGCTAGCTCCTCATATTCCTAATAAAAGAAATGCAGCTCATTTGTATGTTCATGTATTTGTGTATGTTATACCTAGTCAAACTAAACATAGAAAATTAATATTTCTAGTACCTGTACGTATATAGATGGGGGGTGTTGATGTCTTCCGAATTCCTCATTCATAGCCTCTAATTTCTTTCTTGTCACTTTTATGACTCGCTGAATATTTTCTATCTAAAAGAAACATACAAAAAAACAAATATTAAATTGAAATTTTGATTTCCAGCAGTCTATAAAAATGGAAAGTAGAACATTCTATTTAGTAATAGTAAAGTTCCCTTAGCTCAAATGGGCCATCGGGCAGATGGTGTAGAATTCATCTGTTTCTATAACCTCAGCATATGAAGGGAATGTGTGGTTAGCACAACACCCAGCCGCCTTTACTTCCCCAACTTTAAGTCAGGTACCCATTTAAAGCTGGGTGGACTTGTGGGACAACTTTGAAACAACTTTCACCTGGAAAAATTCCCATGGTTCTCACCAAGGATTTAACTCAGAACTCTCAGGTCGACAGTCGAGTATCTACACCACTCAGCCATCTGTCCCCTCTATTTTGTAATGATGCATGTAAATTTTATTTTTTTTATAAAAGATTTTTTTTTTTTTAAATGTCGAATGATTTTCTTTCTAGTTATAAATACATGGTTTTAATATATGAGTCTAATGCAGCAGTCCTTTTATAGCATATGTACATTAATTTATGACATTATTAAGACTTTTATTTAAATATTTACCAACTCCAATGTCATATTACTTTTAAAACATTGTAGCATACAACCCAATTCACATTTGGATATGGAAGAAAACATGTCTTCCATTAAGTGAATTCTTTTTGTGCCACTTTTCTAAATCTTAAATGTTTCAATAAATACTTAAACATGTTTTTCCTAAATCATAAATTACACTTCTTGAATTGCTTTTCAATTTAGTGATATCAAACAAAAATGGTACAGGCTATTTCTACCATGTACACACAAATCTTTCATAGCTTTCCCAATTATAAACCAACCAAAACCTTTACAGCTGATTCCTAAAAAAAGCAAATATATATAATTAAGAGACAGAAACATTTTCATTTAAAAAAGGTTAAAATAAAATATATGGAGATATTTGTGAACTATTCATTGATTGGGTGGACAGATGGCCGAGCGGTGAAGAGTACTAGACTGTTTACCTGATAGTCCCAGGTTTGGTCCTCAGAACCTACGGAATTTTTTCAGGTGAAATTTGGTGTTAAGTCCCCCAAGATTTAAATGGGTACCTGACATTAGTTAGCGCTGGGTAACTGTGCTAATCACACAATCCCTTCATATGCTGGGGTCACAGAAACAGATAAGTTCTACACTTAATCTGTCCAGATGCCCTATTAGACTAAGGGAACTTACTCATTAATTAATATAAGTATAAAACA